>OMNZ01022939.1:0-23412 GCA_900303255.1 Lesueurigobius sanzi | reverse complement strand
TGAAGGTGGGTAAAAGCCACATCAAAACAGAAAAGAACAGAATACTGACGTATGTTTTTAGGGCAAAATTTGTTTGTGTGTGATCTCTAATAAATCATCTTTGAGCTGCTGAAGTGATTCAATTTCCTGCTCTGGGACTGTGTAAAAGCGGGTGTTTGTTGTTGCACTCACACTTCTCCCTCTGGAGCGTAGGTCGACCCCGTGACGGTGAACTCGCTCAGGGAGCAGCTGTCCCCTTCGGCTTTGTGCAGGATGAACATCTGCAAAACAAAAATAAACCAAAATTTTCCCATAAACGGACATCACTCACAGCGGCACCACAGACTGTTCCACATTTGTCACAGCAGGGGGCAGTAACGGCACCAGAAAGAATGCCTGGACCAGGAGGCAAGAGATAAAAGACAGACATTTCAAATCTCATTTCAGTTTTAGCACAGGCCGAGAAACAACATTCAAACTACTAGATAACACTGTTTAGTCTGATTATGGGTTTTCAACATTCAAAACTCTAGTCTCCTCTATGGGTCTTCTAGCTGTTTGATGTGCAATATTAATGTTTCTGGAAAGAATACTTTGGTCAAAAATGTGCCATAAAACTAAACAATAACACAGCTGTGTGTTCACAGACTTCAAAAATCTGAATAAACCAGATAGATTACATTAGATCACATTATCAGTAGCACCTACAGACTCCAAACCTCCCAGTCTTGTATTTATTTATTTAGACATTTATTTAGAGAGGAATAACCCTCGTCTTCACGGGGGTCCTCAGAACTTAACCACATTCTGAAAGACTATTGAGAATTAAACCCCAAAAAACATGGTGAAACTAAATGTTTACAGATTTTCTCACGGATAACTAGTTTATTCAAAAACTAAACAAGATAAAGTCCCATCTGAACAAATATCAACATAAACCATACATTTCAAATCTGGCTCTATCCACTATTTAGATTCCATTGCTGAAAAGATTGGCAATTTTGGCCATTTTTACAAATAAAACTGATGGAAAACTTGCAATACTTATGTGAGTAATATACAGCAAAACGTTTCAAATTGATATCCATCAAGTTCATTTTTCCCCCATTCGCCTTCAGTGTCTCCCACTAATAGATCTGGCTTGTTACAGAGTCCACTCAGAGTCTGTTATTTTCTAGTTGTAAAATATAATTCAGTGCAATTACGTAGTCCTTTTTCCCCTATAAAATGCAAAACGTCTATTAAAAAGTGCTCCGCCGGTTTTCCTGACGAAGTACGGTGTGGTGGACTTTTTTTCTTTGTCCCAGTGGGGAAATGGACCCATCCATCACTGCCACCGGGGCCACCTGTCAGGAGCAATGCCCTTCCTTTCATCTTCAGCCAAGGTCCTGGTTTGTAAGTAGCAAGTGTCTTGTGTTGTGTGCATGGTTTGGAGGTTGATGGGGAAACCAGAGCAGCCTGAGAAAACCCACCAGAGCGTACAGCGAACACGCAAAGAGGCTGGGATTTGATCTGGAGACGGCTGTGCAATTAATCAAAGTTTGATGGAATCGTGGCTTAATCTATGATCAAACTAAATGATCTGCACGGTGCTTTTTCATCGATGTCTGCAGTCAGTTTTGTGGCAGTAACAGCACATTGTTTGGAGTGGACTTTGGAGAGATTATTTGCATCCTGGAGGTTTTATTTGAGTAACTAAGTAACAATTAAAAAGGGGTTAAGCAGCCACCTGTTAAGAGGTGCACAAACGTCTATCCATCTATCTATCCAGCAGCTACAGTATACTACATCCATCCGATCACCCATTAATCTACATCTTCGTTTCACATTCTTTCCCAAGTGCATCAAGAGCTGCTCAGACAATATCTTTTCTCATCTAATTTAGGCAGTGTGGCATTTATAAGACCGAATAAATGCTGCACAAAGGCAGAGTCAGAGCTATTGATGAGTATGAAAATGTACAGTAAACTGTGGACAATTTATTACACTGGGAGATGCGGGGATTAAATTTGCATGTGTCTTCAAAGACTTCAGGGCCCGGGAGATAAACACTTTCTCTGGTTTAACGAAAGGCCCGCTGCGGCTGCCTATAAATCTCCAAAAGCAGAAGTAATTGCTTAGTAGTTTATCAATGCCACAGAGACTGCATCGAACCAGCAAACTTTAGTAATGCCACTCTTAGGGCTGCGAGGATAATCACAAATGAACAGAAATGGGGGAAAAGCTACCGTCTGCCGCAGAGAACCATATACGGTCTCAATGAGGTCATAGAACCCCATAATCCTGTAGGTTTTTAAAGTGCATGCTAGTGCTGGGCGATAGGGCTAAAAAAATCTTATCACGATTTTCTTTCGTTTTAATCACTATTTCGATTTGATCACAATTCATGTGTATAATGTATTTTAAAGGCGACTAAAGCCATCTGCTTCTTCTGGAGTTTAGACCTGGTGTTGTGGTTGGTTAAGACCTGTTTTAGTCCAAGTTTCAGTCCTCGTGGTTTAATCCTGGTTTAATCCTGGTTCGGTCTGTGGTATTGTCCAGGTTTAGACCTGATTTAGACAGTTTTCTCTCGGTTTATTTCTCATTGAGTCCTTGGGTTTAGACTTGATTTAGTCCTGGGTTTAGCCCTGGTTTAGTCCAGGGTAATCAGCGTTCTGTCCCTTGTTTACATTTAGTCCTTTTCAATTTTGATTTCAGTCTCTGCTTTAGTCTGGGTTAGTTCTTTGTTTACTTCTATGTATGTCACTTCCTGTGCCCATGTCCAATGGGGAAGTGAAGGAAAACTGGGTAAAACCATGTATAATTGTATGAAATGTGTTTTGGTGAAAGTTTTGTCTAATGAGTCACTTTAAATGGATGTGATTCTTACATTAGTTTAGCAGTTAATTTATCAGTCTTCTCTCAAATGTTGATGCTCCTGGACAAATCATTTTTTGATTTTATAACACAAATTGTATCGGAAATGAGAGATTTACGTAAAATGTAGATAAATGCTGATGGTGTAGGTCTTCTCCGTGCTGGACCACGCCGCGGGAGGATATCACTCACAGAAAGGAGAGGAAACGCTCGCCTAGTTTCTTTTTTTTTTCCCTTCTTCTCAGTGACGCAGGGAAAGTTATGCAACCGCAGCAGTGCAAGTCACCCGGCGCTTCACGGAGATTACAGACAGCTCTGTCAAATCACCTCATGATAGAAACGCTGGATGTGTCTGTTTGATTTCACGAAGCTATCAAGTTAATCTTTCGGAATAAGGAGGGGGGAGACAAACAGCGGAGCCCCGAGCGGCTCAGCATTGCACCAAATGTGTCAAGTCGCTCACAGTGCCTTTGTAATGCAGTTAGTCCAGTGTGTCAACTTCGTCCTGCAGGGGGGGCTGGTAAGTTGGTTTTACTAATGAAGTAAGTTGAAGAAATGACATTGAACTAGTGGGATGGGCCAATAGAAGGCATTTACAGTAAGACTCACTTATAGTTTGAATTTTAAAATATTTCACTTACAAGGAGGAGAGCTGAGGAGAGAGGGAAGCAAGAACTGTACTTAATCTAAGACACAGTTACTCCAGAAGATGTAGGCTATTAATATGTTACTATTAAGAGGATGTTTTCAGCTTGGCAAACCACTTTTACACATTAATTCTCACTTGTACAATTAGATTTGAGTAGGGAAGTAAAATAAAAAATGTGAGTGGAACAAGTATTTTTGCAGATACAAAAAAATATCTATTGGCAGGTTTATTCACTCAGCAAGACAAAATCCCTCAAATTAAAGGTAAAATATTGTTCAATTTGAGCAATTTTAACTTTGCAAGTTATGATTTTTTGTCTGTGCATTGTTTACTATACACCAGTGTTTCTCAACTGGTCTGTCGGGACGCAACAGTGAGTCGCAGAATAATCTTTAGTGGATCACAATCATTTCCTGGGGAACATTTTTTTTTATATTTAACTGCTAATCCAGAGTCTGTTTCATTTGCAGGAAAAGGCAGCACTTTACATTCTCTAATTTAATTCTTATTTGGGTGGTGGCTTAGCATTATAGATGATGATGGTGGGCCCTGACACTGTAGTTGAGAACCACTGCTATACACTGTACATAAACAATAAATACTGTAAAGTGTTTGAGAGTAAAGCCATTTTGATCCTCTATGTGCTTTTCAAGTGGCATAATTGACAGTAAGGTTAAACTTGAGTGACCTTTGAAGAGCCTGGAGTGCGAGTGTGTGTGTTTTTGTGCGCACTCACTCGGCACACGGACATCTGGTTGGTGGTCAGTGTCCCCGTCTTGTCGGAGCAGATGACAGAGGTGCAGCCCAGGGTCTCCACAGAGGGCAGGCTGCGCACGATAGCGTTCTTCTTGGCCATGCGGCGCGTCCCGAGTGCCAGGCAGGTGGTGATGACAGCGGGCAGCCCCTCGGGGATGGCGGCCACGGCCAGCGCCACGGCGATTTTGAAGTAGTACACGGCGCCCCGGATCCAAGAGCCGCCGTGGACCGGGTCGTTGAAGTGGCCGATGTTGATGATCCACACGGCGATGCAGATGATGGAAATGACTTTGGAGAGCTGCTGTCCGAACTCGTCCAGTTTCTGCTGCAGAGGTGTCTTGTCCTGCTCCGTGGCCACCATCTCGTCACGAATCTTGCCGATCTCCGTGTTCACACCTGTCGCCACCACGACGCCCACGGCTTTCCCAGCAGCGATGTTTGTGCCCTGTGAAGAGATGCACGTTTATAAGAGGAGAGGAATACTGTAGTGTGGCTGATGATTACACTGTAGTTTGTTTTATTGCAAATACTGAATAATGAAAGAGTATATTAAATTGATAGTTGTGGTCCAAACACATTCCTAACTTTCTACATTTCTAAAATCTCATTTCTTCACAGAAATTAGTTTATAAGCAGCACTTTTTACAACTTGCGGGGTCACTTTTTAAGCTCACCGTCACAGAAATGCGAGAAATCCAGCCTGCAAACTCATGAAATTGACAAAAAAGCTTTTTATGTAGAGGCACAGTATTATTTCCACAAATGTCTAACAGTTTAGTTTTGTTTACAATATACTAAAAGCAAAGTCCACTACGAGGAAAAAAATACACTCTAGCGCCTTTAATAGTTGAGATAACTGAATTTCTTTATCAAATTGTGATTAAATATATGGCCAATCTCAAATATCTGCAGTGTTTTCTAATGAACGGGTTTCCAGCCTCCTGTGGCTTCATATTTGGGAGTTTGGTCTTTGAGAAGTAAATGGAAAACTATTTCATGTGGTACTGGAGTAGTGACAGCATCAATTTGAGTTTGTTTTTGTCAATCTTGTAGACTGTATCTTCATAAACAATATTGGTAAAAGCCATATTGATAAAAAAAATCATAAAAATGAATAGAAAATCATGATCGATCAAAATGGCAAACTACTGTTTTGCCGTAGAGCCGAGGCCTAGTAGTCACAGTTCTATATCGAAGATGTTCCCATTGTTTTGCTTACTTTCTGTTTATCATATGCCATTTAATTCATCAAAGAAAAATAGAAATAATTGAATATAAAGCTACTGTTATAAAGCAACACAGCAAAACAAGACCTGTAAGAAACAAAAAATACTCCTTTGAATATGATTATAGCTTATACTCCGGATCAGATCATGAAACCTATCTTAACATAATATTGAAGTACATTAAGGTTTGAGAAGTGCCACATTTCCCCCCCCCGTTTCATGTACTGTAATTTCATGTTTTCCTGCTACTAGTGCCAGTAAAAAATAACTAGTAACTTCACAGCTCGTCCCAGTACTGGCAGCTTTCACACCATCTCGAGACTAATACAGCTATGAAGGAGTCTCAAAAGGGAAAACGATGCGAATGTGGTGCGCGAGTGAACTTACGGAGAAGAGCATGTTCTTCTTGTCCTGGTTAACAGCTCGAGGGTCAGGAACAGGATCTGTGTGTTTGATCACGGACACAGACTCCCCTGGGACAGAGAACAAGTGTTTGGATGAGTTAATGCAAAGTCAATGGTGAAATTCATTACCATGTGTTCAGCAACTGGTTTTACAGGAGCCTCAAAAAGCGTCTTACCGGTTAAAATGGACTGGTCGACCCTCAGTGTGGTGGACTTGATCGAACAGATGCGTATATCAGCGGGCACCTTGTCTCCGACTATAGGAAGAACACAAGAAATTAAAAATTGCACATCAATGAATTTGAGTCAAGTCAGACCACGTGTGTGATAAGCAGTAAAGGCCTAGGCTCGTCTGTGCCACGGCAGTAAGCTTTTGATAATGCCAGGATAATTCACATTTTGGCTGAGATTGATCCAAGTTAAACTTATAGATTGATTAAACAGGTCTGGAACATAAAGTATAGCATCATTTTAGAGATGAAGGATTAGTCAAAACCATAAATGCTGCAATTATTTATTTGGCAATAAAACATCATGCCCTGTGCAGAGAACTTAGTGTCTTGTAATAGTTTAGCAGTTAAAGTGATAGTACTTTATTGTCCATGTACGGAAATTGATCCAGTACATTTTATCCTTCAAATGGGACTGGGGCTACCTGACATATTGGAAACAGGATTTGAGTAGTACAAAAACTTTTTTTTTTTAAAGTGCATAAAAATAATAATACTCACGCCTAAATTTACTTTGAATAAGTTGTTTTGTTCTTTTCCCATTGGTAGATCTTTTTAACTTTATAGAGTTCAGGATCGTGATGTCATATTGCAAAGTATTATGGGATTTGCAGCAGTTTTCTCCATAATAAACTAATGGAGGTTTTAAAATGTAAAATACTGGAGTTATTGTTTATATAAAAGCATTTTGACACTCGAGTGTGTTAGATCATACATATTTATTTAGCAGTGACTCAGCAGCTAATGGAGCTGTTCCTCGGCTCTTTTCTCCACTTTTTATAATGTTTCTAGCCAATGTAAGTCTATGGACAATGTTGTAGACACAAACATGGCGGATTCCCATGGCAACAGTGAATTTCCCCCAAACTCATACATTTCTAATTGTGAGGAACTTGCCCACACAAACTCCATACAGAAAAGCCTACACGGTCTGAGAATTGAACCTTGGACCTTCTCGTTGTGAGGGAAGAGAACCAATCGTCCAAAAGAAATCAAAACCAAAATCAAAAATGCAAGTTTAAAATGTGACATGGATTGCTAGGTTTATGTAAAAAGAAAAAAAAAGAAAAAGGTTGCAAATCTTTTCCCAACTGCAATATGTGACAAAAAAAAGTTGCAATTACATTTCAAACTGTACTTTTGTCATTTATAGTGGTAAAACGAAAACATTAAGCCTCGAGGGAAACACCTGCGGACACGGTGTTTAACTTCACAAGACAAATTGCTGTGAGTTTTTGTTGCTGGCAGTGGCTCAGGTCTGGAGTGAACTAAACTTGCAAAGCAGGCTCATTATTAGGAGGGCATTGAGCAGCGTAGACAGGTCTTTGGAGGGGAGTAAAAGGAGAACCAAATAAAGCAGGAAACGAAATAATTGGCAAGTCTCTGAGGAGAAGCCTTATTCGGGAACAGAGGGACGCCGCTGACCCACTTTGGCTTCCTATTGGCACAGAAAGGCTCCCGGAAATGGGGAAGTGGCACACTTCCACCAGCCTTCATATAGGCCGAGTCAGATATAGATGTAAACTGTGCCCAAGGATGAACTTCAGCCAAGAACATACTACGAGACGCCAACGCTAGAAAATGACAACCTAGACTAGAGAGTATGCATTGTTTAAATACCAACTTTAGAGAAATCAGCTGTATGTTATTACGAGAACAAAACTGCAAAGAAATAATCATAACTATTATTTACATCCACTTGCAGAACCAAAACCTTAAAGTGAATTTGCAAGGCAAATTGAGGTTTACAGTATTATTTTTGAGTACCTCAGCATTGATATTGTAGGTTTGAAATTAAAAATAATGTTAATTAGCTTTCAATCAGTGAGTGACATGTTTTTTTGTTTCTGATTTCATAGGCTGCATCATGTGTTTTACTGTTTATACTGTATTTCTTTTTTTTCTGTATTATGACTCGTGTACGGCACTTTGGCCAACTGCAAATTGTTTAAAGGGCGTTATAAATAAAGTTGGTATAGTATGGTATGGTAATATGCAAAGAAAAGACAGTTAAGAGTGAAAGAAAGGACTGGTAAGGATCCCAAATTGTCTTGGAGTGCTCTCTACAGGCAATAGTAGGAATTATACATTAGGAACTATAGATACCTTCAGCAGTAAAAGAAAGAAAAACATCAAAGTGAACAGGATTATGCATGAAGGGAAATACTTGTCCGGGTATGGTTTTGTGCGTGTGTTATTAAGATAATTTCCACAAGAACAAGTTGTTGTTGTCAATAACACATGTAGTTTTAACCTTGACCACACATCAGTGGAAAAGATCCTTTTACTTTGAAGCACAAAAAGCATTCCTTTGATCCACTCTATTTGTGGGGCAATAGGTTTGTAACTGAATCTCCACCTGCCAATAACAATGCTCATAGTTGACAAAACAAACCAAATTGGGGAAATATCCTTAAACCTGCACACAGTTGTATGATAAAATATTGGTCCCAGTATGTTACATTGCCTAAAGTTAATTTAGAAAGGCCTTCTGAGAGGTTGGACAGCATTATACACCGTGTGAGTGACCGACAGCTGAGCCATGTCTGATCTGTCAACAGGCTTTGACCCATCAAGACAGACAGGGCTTTTCTAAGTAGAACTAAAGCTCAGGTCCAACTTGGAACAATTGCAATGGGAGCTTTACTTTTGAAAAGGTCACTCACAGGACATGGTCCTATAATGAAAAGGAACAGCCTGGTAGAGGTGGGCAATATATTGAAATTATTGTTTGGAAGATATACAA
This sequence comes from Lesueurigobius sanzi, assembly GCA_900303255.1. Classification (NCBI taxonomy): domain Eukaryota; kingdom Metazoa; phylum Chordata; class Actinopteri; order Gobiiformes; family Gobiidae; genus Lesueurigobius; species Lesueurigobius sanzi. The sequence goes on along the minus strand of OMNZ01022939.1, from coordinate 14,566 downwards.
ATTTACAGTATTGAATCGCTTTATCATCGTTGTCAAGCTATTCTCCCTAAATATTGAGCTATTATTGTTTGATATACCTCCCATCCTTACAGCCTGACATATTTATTACAAGATTAAACATTTTACACTGTTTTTCACATACTATTCTGAACTGCAAATTAAAAATGACCATTTTACACGTTTTTCTTCTCACTTTCTGAATGTCTACTGGACTGAGGATTTACTATACAAATACATCCATTGCTAAACTTAAAAAACGTAATATATGCCCAACAATAGATAGCAACAAACTAGGGCTGTGCAATTAGTCGAAATTCAATTACTACACTGCATGATTACAAAAATAGTGCAATCACTACTCTTGCGTTTTTTTTGCAATGGAAGAGTGGGCTTCGGGCTTTAAAATTAACCCAGCCATGTCCTTCTAGGCCTTCCGGGAAGCGTGTAAAGTCGCATTGGAAATTCGTGTCAAAAAGTGCCAAGTTAGCATTTTCCAAAACTGCTAACTTTGCACTTTGACAGTGCAGACGTCCAGATTTTTTTTTTTTTTTGTGACGTGCAGAAGTGTGCAGGCCTTGCAGGCCAGGAGGGGGCGAGTGTATGTGTGAGGGCTCAGAGACCCTTCCCAAAGTGAATATAGTTGATATACTTTTATAATTGTCCAAACCTATATCTTTTACATTGTTTTGTTTAAAAAAAATACTATCAAACAAATAATTGTTTGAATAATCATGATTTCAATTATGACAAAAATAACCGTGATTATTATTTTTTCCATAATCGCAGCCCTACAACAAACTATTCTTGAAATGTTCCCTTTGCCTTGAGTGAATAAGACACTGTTCTAATGACTTGGTATCGCTGTCTTGCAAATGCTTATGTTTTCATTTGTATCGCGGCTGTAATAAATTAGGGGGCCACTGCAGTCCTGACATTGAGAGTGGCCGAGTTGGACAATTACTTCCTTGATGGTTATTTAAGACTCACTTCCTCTGGTCTTACAGTTTGAGACAAATGCAAGGTTTGAGCCAAGAAACATGGCAGAGCGGGCCTATAGCGGACTCTGCTGCCGTCACTGCGGAGGCACCGTGGCTTTGTTACAGCGTGGACTGATGAAGAGCCTCTACATCATCTGTCCCTTTGTGTCAACATCCGACTTGGTTTGGGGCCAGCGGCTCCTCAGCACCAACGCTGTTCACCGCGGCGCTTGCCAACAAACAGACAGTCCCAGTGTTTTACGATGACAAATGCCAAGACCTGTTGAGACATAACGGCCAAACCCACTGCCAGAGCCGCCTGTTTAAAAAGGTCACCGTTTGCTTTGTCGTGTTCGTTCTGATGCAGTTGACATTTGTGGGCATAAATGGCGAACAATACCCTGATGTCGTAAGCGGTTTTCACTTTTTAACATTTTCTTTTCCATTTTGTGGTTGTTTGGAAAGGATTTGTAAACAATAGGTTATGTTCATGGGACATTACAACATTTTAAAGAGCCTATAGTCTAAACTTTTTATGTGGGAAAAAGAACCCTTGATATTAATGTGTATTTGACCTTTTAGTGACCCAGTGACTGTATGGGTGTAGCATGACACCTTTGCTTTCAGGTTTTCCCCAGTGGCCTTTATGAAGCTCCAGACCAGGATCAATTGTTCTTGGAGTTTCATACAAGAAACCGACCAGAAACCCTAAAACATGCACATACAGCCACTGGGCCACTAAAAGGTCAATGATATTAGTGCGTACAATTTCACATAAAAAGTTATAGTGCTGGCCTGGGCCCTCCCATACTGCCTGTGACGCTTCACAAAATTTCGCGACCCAGTCAGTGTGGCCAGGTTGCCAATCTCTGCCTTTTCAAATCCCAGCTGGAATGGGGGCCAATGAAAAGCTAGCATTTCCAACGGCTCGATTGAGGCGTGTTCCAATTGGTTGAAGCTTTGTCCAGTAGCACGCAGAGGCATTTCATAGAGGGGAAAAGCGGTTTACCAGGCAACTTGGCCAGACTACGCTTGCACAGCTAAGTAGTCGCGACAGTCAGGCTGACATAGTGCAATTTTAAATTAATATACTTGTAATTAATGGGCAACCACTAACCATGAGTGAAATAAAGGTGTTATCACTCATATTCTATGAAATGCTTAAGTTACCGTGACAGAATGTTCTGTATGAACTAAGGTCTAATTATTTTCTCAAAAGGTGTTCAAAAGTGGTAAGAATATTCAAAAATGTGTGCTTTATTTTAGTCAGATGAGCCAAAAAATGAATATGGCAGGATTGAAGACCCCTATTTTGAGATTTCTGTCAAAAAACGGTTCCTCACATTTTTTTAGGCACCTGCCCTCCAAATGAAATTACGAAATCAAATTCTAGAAGGTGAACACAACTTATTCTTCTTCCCACTGATGCTCCCATTTCCGTCAGGGGTTGCCAATCATACGTTCATTTAGAAGATTTGTCACATTACCCCACTCTCCAGCACAAACCAGTCACAGTGCCACATTACAGTGACAGAGTGGCCGAACACTTACCACTGTCACCACAACATTATGTGTTATTTGCGTTTTACTATTGTCCTTGTGCAGATAAGTGCAAGTAAACAGTTACAAGAAACAGCAAAGAAAACTGAGAAGTAGAGTTTTTAAAGGTTTTAAAACACTAAACCTTATTGTTCATTAAATGTGTGAAGGGTTCCACATTAAATGTTCTTGAGGCTTATTTTTAGTGAACAACCAAGACGCCACATTAAGGTCTTCGCACTGAACTTTCTCTGTATTTTTATAACCTTGCTTTTCTTTATAAATGATACAAATCTGATCGGGGTGTTTCCATTGGCCCCATTAGAAGTCGCACAGAACAAAGCCTGTGCTCTCTCCCAAACTGGGTGAGTGCTAATTATTAAGCACTGCAAGAAGTCACATGCCATTGTTTATATCTAATAGGGCTGCACAAAATGTGTGTATCGTACCATTAAGTTATGCAATATTTGTACTGCAAGAAGCCGCAGAATATTGCAAAATCACTAAAGGGATCCATCTGACTGAGATTGAGACATTTCTTTGCAAACTCGAGCTTGGAACTTATAAATGTGCAAAAGTTCAGTTTTAGTTAATATTTTTCTAATTTAGTTCCATTTTAGCCTCACTTTGGTCCTAATTTAGTGTCTTTTGAAGTTTTGTTTTAAAACAATTTGCTGAAAAACTGATTTGAATGGAACATAGGTTTCGCAAAATATTACACCCCGGTATCACATGTTTTTTTTCAATATCGTGCAGCCCCAATAGGTTTTGTTCACGTTACAGAATTCTACTTCAGTTGAAAGGCAGGTGGCAATACAACTATGGGAGAGAAACTGTTTTTCAAAGACATTTCCAAAAAGAAAATGACAAATGTTGTACTTGATCATTATTTGATAGTGATTTCATTCACAAACCTGTTATTATTCTTATGACTGAAAGTCCTTTCTACTGGCCAACATCACGAACATGATTTTGAATATCAAACAATTTTGGACATGTTTATGACAAAATAATTAGTCCTTAGTTCATATGTGCTGACAGAGAAGACACTGAACTTTGGTACAGTTTTTGTTTCATGTGGATTGACCCAGGAATTACTGAGAAATAAGCAAGACTAGAAATCTGCATTTTGACAGTTACCATAGTTACCAGCACAGATTTTGCAGCTGCCCTGCACCTCAAATTTTATACTATAGGCTCTTTAGAATGTTGTCATGTCATGTGAACGTAACCCATATCTACCATACAATAAAGAACCACAAAACACCACTTTGAACTCAACAGAACAATGTCGTTATTATGACTCCTCAAGGGTCACTCCATGTTGTTTACCAGCTACTTATGGCCTGAGGCAGGGTGTATCCAGAACGCTCATGCAGGGAAAGGTTTGTATGAAAATACAGGTGACCTTGAACAATTACTGACACCACGACCGGCTGAAGACTCGTGCCCATTGCCCACAAAAGGCCTAGTAAACAGCAGCAGTGGCTAAGGCAGTGATGGAGCAGGAGCGCACACTGACACCTGTCCCGGCCGTGTGTTTGGGGGCGGCTTGAGTTTCGGGACAGGCCACCTCTGAGCGGCCCGGGAGGTGCATGTGCTGATGGCAGCCAAACAAAGGACTGACCTCCTGTTCATGTCGAGAGGGCGGTTTCTGAGCAGTCAACGAGGGACTCATGCAATTCACGCTCTCTGCTCCTGCTGATACTGTAATGAGAGAAGTCTATCCACTATCCAGGCATAAGCATCCAAGTCATGAGAGCTGGCAAACTATATTCTCTTACTTTCTTAGATTGTGTCCAATACAGAGACTTTAAATAAGTATTCTTCTAATGTAGAGTTATATCTTTTTGAAAGTTACTGTATATACATTGAAAAGCAATGGGCATGATTGCATCAGTACATTTTTTTATACCTAAAAATTGAAAAGACTGACCTTTAAAAAAAAAAGCAATTGTCCACAAGGATAGAGAATTTTTCATTTTAAAAGTAAACAATCAAGCTTCCTCCCCCTCCAGATTAGACCTCTAAAAGCCCTTCCTACCCCAGGCCAGTTCACAGGAAAGTTCGTCTCATTGAACCACGCATAATCCTGCAAGACTTTGTTGCTGAAATCAGCAAAGGGAGGGAAAATGAACATGAAAACGATTTCATGTTACTTAGTTACTTTATATCAAAGTCAGACACAGATGCATTTCACTTCCACGCATTTATGTTATGCATTTAAACTTCATGCCATCAATATCAAAAGAGTGACTAATCTATTTCAATGAGCAGTCGTCTCGCTCATTGTGTTGCTCGATGTAAAGACAAATTGATTCATGTTCCGTGTCTTGGTGCAGCCAGCCCTAGTCCTTATTCAGCAATTTAAACATTTTAATTACATTTTCTGAAATTGTGGCCCCACACTAAAGTCTCACTACAGACCGGATTTACATCTAGTGGTACTCAGAATATTTTTCTATGGTGATATTTGGTACAAAAAGTTTGAGATTCAATGGTTTAGGACAGGGGTGTTCCAAACGTTTTTCATCAAGGGCCACATATTGAATTGTATACGGCATGGAGGGCCACAGACTGTTGGCCAGTGCAGTCAAACATTCAACTTGGTTCATTTGTTAATGGTTTAAACCATTTTCCACACCTGTATTTAGTCTGGAGCCATAATACAAGCTCTGTCTCACAATAAAATGATAGTTTTTGAGGTTTTAATTGTGTTTAATTGTTAAAAAAAAGTGTAATCTCTGGAGATGTTTGCCAAAATTACAAGAAGCTTGTGGGCCACCAAAAATTGGTCTGAGGGCCGCATTTAGCCCCCAGCCAGGCCGCAGTTTGGACACCCCTGATTTAGGGGGAAGGGGTAAAGAGGTGAATGATTAAAAAATTAGAAATGGGATTGGGCCTAAAGCAGGTATTTGCTGTTTGATCAGACCAACAGATCACCAAGAGGTACATTTGGTTCATAACAGATACAGTAGGCTTGTATTGGTTAAAGGTGATGTACAAAACAGGGCATTCCCAAGACTGGACAAGCAATCAGCACGTTTTTACTTTATGTGCTTTATACGTTTTCGAGAAAGGCATTTCCTCTTTCTGTGGTGACTCAGCAGACCTTTGGCAGCAGTTTACAAGACGCACAAGCCTGAGCATATTGACACATAGAAACGCTGCCATCGGATTGTTTACTTTGTGGGCTGAAATCCTATTGCTAGTGAAAATAGCGGTAGTTATACCTCAAGGCATTTGCAAACACGATGGAACTGCGTTTGCATCATAAAACACACAAACATCAGCGCTAGATAAATATTTGTTTTGCCATTTCTCGTTGCACTTTACTTCCTGCCCTGTCATCTCCAAACACGTGGCCTGTGCTGACTATGAGCCGATTACGCAAGCACCATCTTGGCTCGGCTTTTGTCTGTTATGAATCTTAAACAGGGAAAACCGGGCTTCGCACACGCAGCACTCAATGGTCGCTGTTGCTGTAGAAACAACTCATCCCAGAAATAAAAGGCCAAAAAAGCTCTAGTCAGACGGAAGCCAATCCAGAGATGATTCAGCGGACAGTAAACAAGCTTCAAAAGCAGGAAGACAGTATCAACACAGAGGCACTTTGGGGGATAAGACAGGGGAGAGGGGGTTGCGCTTTGGACTTTTGACTTTCTTGTGGCGTTACTAAGAAAACACTGGGGAGAAACACACACCGTTGCAAGTTAAGGTTAGCAACATCCACACACAAATGGTGGACAATAGCTATACATTTGTCGATACTACTGTAGTACTATTTATTCACATTGTTACAGCAAAATATTGGTAGTAACAATAGTGAAAGACGTTTTGTGTTAATTTAAAAATACATCTTTCTATTTCAGCATTGGTTAAAAAGGGTATATGCAATTTTTTCATTCTACACCCCAACTGGCCTGACTTAGAGCTTAAACAAGTATATCCTCCTAAGTTACATGGGTAGTATTATGACTTAAAGGTGGATTGTGGAACCTTTTATGCAAAAAAAAAAACAAACAGACTTGATATTAATGCACATTAACCTTTTAGTGACCCAGTGGCTGTACAAGTTGTTAGCATGGCGCCTTTATTTTTCATCACAGCGGCCTTTGCGGCGCTCCAGGAGAAGTTTTTTTAGGGTTTCTGGTAGGTTTTCTCTGCTGATGAAACAGTCTCCATGGCAACGCAGGGAAAAAAACCTACCAGTCACCCTAAAAAACATTGAATCCTGAAGCATCAGAAAGGCCACTGTGATGAAAAGTATGCATGCTCATTCCCCACAGCTCTGGGTCACTAAAAGATAAAAAGCTAACTGATATAAAGAAAATCTGCATAAAAAGTTCCATAATGCACATTTAAAGAGCATGATAAAAGACAAGTGTGACAAACTGAATCAATAGTACATGGTGGTCAAGTTTCCAACTCGAGTCATGTCTCCCAGCCGTGATCTTAGGGGTTAAACTTGGTGTTATTGAGCGGGTGGCAGTTTTTCCTCAGCTCCTCTCTTTCCAAACGCTGCTGCCTCAGTGCGATGTGTTCGGAATGAGAAACTCCGCTCTTTGTGCATACTACATGAGCTCGCTTTGGTCAGCGCGGCCCTTTCCTCCCCGATCTTGCTGACAAGTCTTGACGCGGTGCCAAGCGGCCGGCCACTGCCTCCGCTTCTGTCGGGGGACGCTTGCCAGGCCACGGAGAATGCCACATGCTACGGTACATACTACAGCTGTGATGGGCAGGGGCCGCTGTGTGTGCATCCACAAACTGCTTCCCTATAAGGCCATGTCTGTCCAGCACAATAGCCCCCCTGCCGCAGCCGAACCCATCAAGAGTTTCACAGGCTGCCGGGAACACGGAGCTCGAGATCTACAAACAAACTGCTCTGTAGATTAGTTTTCATTGACTTGGGAGGGCAATAACCGTACACACTGTACATATGAAGTAAAGGGAAGTGAGTATAAAGTACATACAAGTATTTTGCTTACTAGATAGATAGATTACTTTTGCGGCGTGTGCAATAAACTTTACATTTTGTGAGAACTGTGATCCATCCAAGGCTCTAATTCAGTTCTTTCTAATGAGAGAGAGAGAGAGACAAACAAACAAACAAACAAACATAAAACTAGACTTTTGAATGTTTTAGAAAGTGTTGAAACATGAATCTGCCAGACTTCTAAACAAGCATCACCAGGGAACTTGCTTTTGAAAACTCCCAAGAAGGTCATATGAAAACTATCAATAAACAGGGCCAGGCGCCATCATCACCAGATCGGAGAGGTACACACGCATTACTTCGCTTTTAGGAGAAAAACTTTTGTCGGTGTCTAGTGAGTTTGAATCCGCTAGACTAAAACACCAGGGGGAAATTAAGTTTTTATTACATGACAGCTGCTGTTTTGTTTTGAAAAGAGATAAAGCTGCGTGTAATAACTGCAGTCATAAGGAGTCAATTAGAATCTTTCATCAAATAGGACTCCATAAAAGAGTCCCAAAGAGTTTACCAAATGCAGTTGCCGTGTCCCACGGTATGAATGAACATCACCTTGAGATTAGGCAAGTAGTGCAAACTGAGCTTTATAGCTACAATATTATGTTTAAAAATCATATTGAAAGAATAAAAAGGACACCGACCCAAATTCTCCACTAACTTTCAATGTTATAGACTTCAAAAATATCTTGTTTTAAGTTAATGTATGACATTTCTGTCAATGTTTGCCCACACTCACTAATATTGTGAGCTGCAACAGGAGTCAGAGCAGACTAAAGTGCTGTAGGTGCCACGTTTCTCAAGTCAAAAGGGCAAAACATGACAGAGTGGTAAATCAAATACTTCTTTTTACTTCTAACAATTACGACATTTATTTATTTTTTGGTTCTCAAGATGATTATTCCATCAGAAACCCCAATAATCCCCACATTAGTGCTGGTGCAGGCCTCCAGAGGTTAAAGCTCTGGTGAAGCTTGCTCTTGTGTTTTCATACGCATCATCAAGTTTCAGTTTAAGTTGCAGTGCCAAACTTAACCTTCAAGTTTGAGTTTGGGAACATAAAATGCACTTGTAATACAAATAGGTCCAAGCTAGTGGCGTGCGTGACAAGTTGCACCAATTTAAGTGCAGCTGTACCGGAGGGCTCTCCAACAATGTCATGTCAAATAGGTGCCATTGCGGATCACACTTTCTTTAAACACTGCACAACTTTTTAACAGCATAAACCAATATTCCAGAGCTTGACTGACAGCAGCGCCTTATAAAGTAGCCAGAGCTCGTATTAACAGGATGTAGGTGAGTGTTGAGTAGGAGGCAGTGCTGAAATACAGATTAGCTTTGGGCCATTCCTCTCACGGAGCAGCAGCTACAGCAGCAGAGGGTTGACTGGATGTCCTCTATAAGCTCCGCAGCGCCTGCGTCATCCCCTCCTCTGCAGGCCACAGGTCACTTTGGTGCTTTAGGAAAACATTATATTTATAGCTGAATATTTGTGCTGATAATTACCAGAGAGGGAATTATGCAGGGATGCCCAAGAACATCTCATTTTCATATGACTTTGAATTGACCTTCATTCTCAGCTCCCAGTTCCATTTTAAAACACATCCAGGAACGTTAGCTTTTAAGAAAACAGTGAAATGTGTTCATGAACTGTCTGTTAAAAGGTGCAGAAGGAGAAACCAAAGCACCTGGAGGAAACAGCCTTAGACACAGATGCAGTACACTCAAACTCCACACAGAAAGGCCCATCTGCCCAGTCTGGGATTCAAAACAAAGACTTTCTTGCTATGAGGGAAGAGTACTAGCCACTCAGCCACCATGCGCCCATCTGATTTACATTTTACATAATATGAATACATAATTAAAATAATACAATAAAAAGAAAAGTATTAATAGAAATGGCAATGTAGAGGCAAAGTGTAGGTATCAGAAAATCCACAAAGCCTCAGAGATGTGCCTGTAGAGTCATTAATTGATTAATTGCAGAACTGAGGGTTAGCAGGTTTCAAGATCCCAGAAAGTGGCAGCAATATTTGAGAGCGCAATTAAGTATTTCACTCAGAAATTGCAGTCTCTGTCATTTGCTAATTGCGACTATTCAAATTGCAATTTGGCCTCAATTAATTCTCCTAGCCCTGCAATTATGTATTGTAAACATAAATTATACTGGGGGGACTATTTACACTGGTGCAGTTCTCCAGGAGGCCTACTCACTACTACTTTCAACTCGTATTGTCCCGGCATACTGCAACATCGCCATGGCAACCGAAGACTGCATTTCAAGGACAATTGGACAAGACGGACCAACATCGAGGAGCGAGGGAAAATGCTAATCGAGCTGCATCAACAATGGTCTTTTACAATACGGATCTTATATAAGTTTACAGCATCCGTTGTGTGACGGCCGTAGAGTCGCCTAGATTTGTTACGCAGTTTTATTTTCTTATTCGTGAGGTTTGGTTTGCATGGGGCAATTAACAAGTTCTAGCAAAAATGGCATTGCTCTGAAATGTAATAGTAATTGTATTAGGTACAAATACTGGTATGTGTAAATGAAATTGCAAGATTTTGGAAACATTCTGCCTGTACCTTTGTTTTGTTTTTGTTCTTTACCCGGTCTGTGGGTCAGGGCAGTTGACAGACTTGGTGGGGCCCGGGGCAAGAAGGTTTCTCATGGGCCCCCCACAGTCCAACCCTTACGGCATAGCATTTTAAAAATAAATAATTTTAATAGGCTGTATTTTGGGGCCCTTTCCCACAATTTTAAACCACTGTTCTCTCATCATTCTCTTCCTTTGGTCCTGGTTAAAGAACACTCCTTCATTTGTGTTTAGGGGAGTGTGCATTCAAGGAAAACTTTAAGATGGACAAAAATAAACCATCCCGAGTTATTGAGATGATTGTACACATTAAGATACATGTCAAAGCCAGTAATGATATTAAAAAAAAAGAAAAAGAATGCAGAAAAAGGGAAAATATAATGTGGGCTCCTTGCTAGGCCCCCCCTGGTCCTGAGGCCCGGGGACAACATACCCCTTTGACCCCCCCCTGTCGACAGGCCTGCTGTGGGTACTCGAACTACATTTTAAACTATAGGGTCTTTGGAGTGTTGATGTCACGTGGAAGCCACCCATGGGAGATATGAAGACATTGTGATCCATAGTTACAACGTTTAACCCTGAACAAGCAAATTACATTAGTCTCCACCATAAAACATGCAAGACAGAGCCACTGCGTCGACTGTCACATGAAAACTACGATGCCTTGAGAGTGCGTGGGGCAAAGTAGATGATGAGGGAGGGGCGAACGTATCGAAAACACCGTCGTCGAGTCATTTTTGTTTTTTTCCGCCAACTCGGCTGCACCTCTGAGCCCGGAGCTGCTGACGGTCAAGTTTTATGTGACATTTACTGAGGCCGTCACAAATAACAAACCAGGTCCTGAATATTTATAGGAAAGTCACAAGTTTCTCTTCCAGATAAATAAGCGCAACTCGCACGGCTCCGCTTGTCACGCAGAGTTAGTGTTACAGTCGGAGGATTCACATCGCCTCCCTGCAGCGGTGGGGCGTTACATCATTGTATCAAAGCGTACTAAACACACCGCTTCATTAATGCTCTCTAGGCCTGGTCAGAAGTTGATAAGTGGCACGCACAGGTAATTGACCGATCCTGAAGACAGAGCTTTATATGGTATTATATTGGACGCAACCACGCTGAAAATAGTAGGACAGAAAAAGCAGAGAAAGATGTTTGTAGATCATGTATTAAAACCTCTTCCATGAACAAGAAAAGTAAAATGTAGCAGCTCTTTTACAGCCAATTATTGAAAATCCATTGTGCTGTGCTTGTGGACTGCAGCAAAGTCGCAAAGACAGTGATTGCATCTTAACAGAGGGCAATCAATCAATATCTCTCAAGTGGAACCAGTACAATCTGGACAGTCTTCCGCGCAATTAACCAAATAAACACTATTATTGTTTGATGGGGAAGGGCACCAGAGACATTTCATAGTGATAATGCATCAGCAAAAGCGAGCCTTGCATAATAATCTAATTTGGGGCACGGTCTTTCATAAGGACGGCTGCACTTGACATTGCGCTTGTGCTTGTCCTTGTGAAGGTGACTGAGGAGTCCTGTAGCGCTCTGTGCCTGTCCCACGTCAGAACAGCACCACTGCCCCCCACCCACCCGCCGGCCCGCAGGAGGGGGGTGCGCTCAGGGGTGGGACCGGACACCTGTCATCTCTGCGACTGTCACTGCTGCCTATAAATACGACATGCCATAATCTAAACAGCGAATGAAGGCTAAAAATACCAGCCACCACTATGCACTGAAAGACTGCATCGCTTCAGAGGCTCGGGGTTAAACGGAGGTTTGTGATAACGACATACCGACACATGCATCTGGAAAGTTATGTGAGCACTACATGAAGGATGCTTCAAAGGCACATGATCTACAGCCACTCAGCAGGGTTCACTAATTGACTTACAAACACCTGGGTGAGGAACATAGGAGCAGGATAACATCCTTTTTAAAATACAGCATGTCCGGGTAAAACAAACAATTTCTGCATATTTTAGCAAAATGCAATAGGCTGCCAGTAAGTAACCATCGCCTCCAATAATCAGATCATGTTTAGCTTGACACACTTAAAAGGAACGAGAGCAGTAGTAAATGCAAACTCTGCAATTGGCAAGTGCAATGTTGTTTGACAAAACAAACTCTAGACAGCAAACACTGAATAACCTTTTTTCACTTACAAATCAATAAAACATGCAGCATGTATATTTTAAATTGCTAGTTGTGATCCAAACTCAGTCCCAACTCTAATTCCAATCCCAATTCCTTACAGATGAGTTTGTAACAACAGTCAGTGAGCAATACTGGCCATTTAATACATTTCATATCCCGTTTGATTCTGTTTTACTGTTTTTTTTCTTGCGTCTTTGGAGTTTTTTTATTCATTGTACATAAGAGATGTTTATTCCATTATTATTATTATTATTATTATTATTATTATTATTATTATTATTATTATTATTATTATTATTATTATTATTACTTGTTTGCAAATCATTTTTTTCCTTGATGGCACATTCCCTAACTACTGTGTGTTCTTAAGAGCTGTTGTAACAAGTACATTTCTCCATTATGAGAGCAACAACTTAGTTCACGATCAATAAAAAGACATACAATTGGGCGGCGTGGTAGCACAGAGGTTAGCGCTGGTGCTTCACAGCTAGAAGGTCCCGGGTTCGATCCTGGGCCAGGACGGGGCCTTACTGTGTGGGGTTTGCATGTTCTCCCCATGTCTGCGTAGGTATCCTCCGGGCGCTCCATTTCCCTTACCGCTAAAAACCATGTACAATAGGACAAGGGATGGAAATTATCCCAAAGCTACAATCCAGAATGGCGAGTTTACATGCATTTTTCTGCTTTTACAAGATGTAACAAAAGCACAAAACATTTTATTCCATCACAAAAAAGCATGCATAAGGCCTTTGAGACATAACTTTCAGAAACTAACTTTGGGCAGTTTCCCCAGCAGCTTTTATGGAAAAATATTCTATCAGGGCTTAAAATAACTTCAAAGTAATTCTCTTACACAATTAAACATGCCCTTATTCACAGCAGCTACATTTTAGAGATCCAACAATCCAAAAGAGGATACAACGCTCTTCCGATAATCAATGTGTTACTCAGTACAATCCACATCCAAGGCAATTCAGAGACACGCTCCAGCCCACAAGAGAAACTGGGAAACTGCCTGGACACAAAGATTATGGACACAGTAAATGGGGCGTTAATGCTAATAACATTTGAGCCGGGCCCTTTGAGACAATGGGTTAATAAGAACATCTGAAAATACACCGGTCGCTCGGGGTGACTCACTGCTGCGAACGCTCATGGGAAACAAGGGGAGGTTTCAACTTGAGCTAAATGTGATCTGTGACCAAAGTGAGTCCGGCATTGTCCGTTTTACAGTGGGCTTCTCATTTATTCACTGATGACCTCCAGCTGTAGCTGTACTGTTCATTCAAACAAACTGACTTCCTTAACCAACTGCCTGATACAGGTAAAGCAGTGGCTAAAGCCTAGGTCACAACCGGTCGTGCGGGCTCCTACGGCCTGTCTACGGGCAAATAACGCAAGAAACGCAGGGACAGCGCACGTCTGACGTACTGAAATCCAAGCCGCAGACTGCCTTAGACTGGCCGCAGAATGTCTTCGTCATGTCAAACAAACTCCACGGGCGCTCGTGTTTTTGTCAGGTTGCAAGACAAACTCACGTGCGTTGTACGTCTCTGTGCGTCATCTGTAGAGACAGCGCATGTCATTCATACGTGTCGGAAGACTTTTTCGTACTTCGCACTTGCGGACTTCCCATATGTGTTGTACGCCGCACGCGCACCATCAGTGCGGCCGCCTCACTGTTTAGATATCTCGTGCGTCCTCCAAACATGTGCGTAAAGTCCATCTTGAGTTGCCCTTACGGCGAGAGTGCATCAGTCGCACAAAAACTCCGATATATTGAAAGATTGAAAGAGAGAAAAGCAGAGCGCGCTCCATGCGCGCATAGGTGCTATTTCTACGCTTTTACGCACAGAGAAGGCTGTTTTTTCATCTTCCCGTTCTTCTCGGCTGATGGGCGACTGTGTATTTTACTTACTTTCTTCACAGTATTTTGTGTTTATTTCAGTGGTTAATATTCGTTTGTTAACTAGTGTTTTCTTTTTTTCCTTAATTGTAAATATGTTTCCCCCTTATGGGACACTTTTTGTTTAATTTATGTACTTAAAAAAAATTTGATTCCTCAGATTTTATATTACTGTTGTTTCTGTGTCTGAAATAGTTAATCTGTGCGACAAACGTACGGCGTTGGTTCACACTACGTACAGCTCGTGTGCTGTTCGTGCCTTTATAATAAGCTGCGTGGAACCCACGGTCTGTGGGTTTGTTGCACGGTGTTCTTACAACGACGTGCGTTGGCTGTAAGAATGAAGCGACAGGTGCACGTCTGGGCATCCTCCGGTGGTGCGCACGCTCGACTCACGGGC
>OMNZ01022893.1:4673-31796 GCA_900303255.1 Lesueurigobius sanzi | reverse complement strand
CCTAGTACCTACCTAACAACTACCTAGTACCTACAACTACCTAGTACCTACCTAACAAATACCTAGTACCTACAACTACCTAGTACCTACCTAACAAATACCTAGTACCTACAACTACCTAGTACCTACCTAACAAATACCTAGTACCTACAACTACCTAGTACCTACCTAACAACTACCTAGTACTACCTAACAACTACCTAGTACCTACCTAACAAATACCTAGTACCTACAACTACCTAGTACCTACAACTACCTAGTACCTACCTAACAAATACCTAGTACCTACCTAACAACTACCTAGTACCTACCTAACAACTACCTAGTACCTACCTAACAATTACCTAGTACCTACAACTACCTAGTACCTACCTAACAAATACCTAGTACCTACAACTACCTAGTACCTACCTAACAACTACCTAGTACCTACCTAACAACTACCTAGTACCTACCTAACAAATACCTAGTACCTACAACTACCTAGTACCTACCTAACAAATACCTAGTACCTACAACTACCTAGTACCTACCTAACAAATACCTAGTACCTACAACTACCTAGTACCTACCTAACAAATACCTAGTACCTACAACTAACAAGTACCTACCTAACAACTACCTAGTACCTACCTAACAAATACCTAGTACCTACAACTACCTAGTACCTACCTAACAACTACCTAGTACCTACAACTACCTAGTACCTAACAACTACCTAGTACCTACCTAACAACTAAATCAGCTCAACTTTCCACTTTTTTTGGCATTCAGTGTGATCATGGCAGGGACATTACTTAATTTCTAGTGACCCCAGGCCTTCACAAGAATTAGTGTGGGAAAAGAAAAGAATCTTACAAAGCAGAAGTACTGTACCTCATGAGTCCAAAAGGTTTGAGACCCCTGGGCAGAGCAGTTGCTTTACAGTCAGGCTTTTACCAATGTTGTAGCTATGGCCTATAAACTTTACATCTGCATCAAAAAATATTTGACTTTCAAAGTGCCACCAGGCCTAGATCAAGATCACATCAGGAGTGTAAAACATCTAAACCAGAAACACCTAACCTAAATGCATTACTAAAGCATAATGGAACCGAGGCTGTATCTGTTAAAGTAACAGAAGTAAGAATGAAGTAATAATGAAGTGTGCTTCGCAGCTAGAAGGTCCCAGGTTCGATCCCCTGGCCTGACGGGGCCTTTCTGTGGAGTTTGCATGTTCTCCCCGTGTCTGTGTAGGTTTCCTCCAGGTGCTCCGGTTTCCACTAAAGACATGTACAATAGTCCAGGATGAATGAGAGTGTGTTTGTGAGAGCAAGTGTGGGACAACCAATGGAAATCAGCCAATGGCTACAATCCATGGCATGTGGCATGTTTATGCATCCCATGTGTGTGCATTGACATGCACAGTCCACTCTAGACCAAACACTCCCATACACTGCATTCACACAGGCAGTGGGTGAAGTGTCTTGCCCAAGGACACATCAACGATCTGCACCTACCAAACCACCAAACACTCAGCTATTGGACGACCCGTTCAACCGTCTGAGCCTCTGTCGCCCCAAGTACCATCACAGTTTGAGAACCACTGTTCTATTCTAAATCTTCATTACTATTATTCCTCTTCGTAATGCTGGTATCGGCCACCAAAGACGCTTAAAATATCCACCACAATTTTGTAGACTGTACCAAAACTGTCTGATGTCCTCTCAGTAACACGTTTGTCCTCCTCACAGCATTCTTGCCTTAATTTCACCCCTCTCGTCTGTCTTATCACTGGGTCGTCCTAAATACTAGCAGCACAGAGGAACGCAGGGTGATGTGTCTGGGCCAGTGTGCGGGCTCGTGCATAGGCTCACATTGGGGCCAGCCTAATCACCTTTCGGATCAGCACTGAGAACAGAGAAGGCTGCACCTTTTATCCCAAACCAAAATCAACAAGGCAGGAATCCAGAGAGGCATTGCAGACATTCTTGAAAGCAAAAGCAACCAGTTAAAAGAAAAGTCATTATCCCCCGAGCAAAAAATTTAAGAGGAATTAAATGTGAAGAGGCGATGTGCAGTGAACTTGAGTGGACTGAATGCCTGATGTCAGCATACATTACAGGCAAATAATGACATTTTGTGCACTAGTTTCTGGATAAATATTTTACAGAATGATGCCTCTATAATTCACCTTATTCAGGAAGTTGCACTGGGCGCCACCATTTTGTGTTTCTGGTCAAACTGAAGGTCTATCCATCAGCTTTGGTCCTTTAGAGTTCCTCACAGACAATTAGCCAATTAGACTGCCAACAAAAGTAAGTGATTATATCTCTAAAAAGTTATTTTAGGTGACTTTTCGTATGTCGTCCTTCCACTGAAACTAAACCTGAGCCACACAAACATATTTTCTTTTTGTGAGTTTTTTGTTCATTCCCATTTTATTTTCTTCACTCTCTTACATTGACATCAATGGAAATCCCAGTTCAAAGGAAGTGCTCATAAAAACAGGGAATACTTTTACAACAAAAGTCGGCAGGGCAGAATAAAGTGGATAGATAAATAAATAAATCTTAACGTCAAAACAGCTCAAATTTAGATAAATATGATGGATTTGGGTAATTTAAATTTATCTAGATATTTACTTTTTTGTGTAGATGACAAATAATTTGGACTAATTTCGAAAAAAGTATCGTTCAGGTATCGGTGTCCTAAACCAAGTATAGTATCGGGAAAAAAATTAACAATACCAGCCCTACTAGGGACCCCTACAGATGTGAATGTGATTATGACCATCTTCTCTGTAATAGTTCTAAATTTAGCTTACTTTTAAAGCGAGACACTGCAAACAGGGAGAAAAAACATTATTTAGATGAAACCATTGTGACACTTTTGCTGTAGATTACTAGCATTAATGATAGGGAAAAAAATGCCTAATTTTATGACGATCAAATATCCATCCATTTCCTTCCACTTTATGTGGGGCCAGGTCACAGAGGCAACCGTCTGAAGCCCAGACTTCCTGATTCACGCACACTTCCTCCAGCTCTTCCTGGGGGATCTGGAGGGGGTGCGGTCCTAGGTCTTCCCAGGGGCCTCCTCCCAGTGGGATGCGCACAGAACCTCCTCCTCCAGGGAGATGACCGGGAGGCATCCGTAAACAGATGCCCGAGCCAGGAGGCGAAGGAGGAGCGGCTCTACTCTGAGCTCCTCCCGGGTGACTGAGCTCCTCACCTAAGGGTGCGCCCAGGAAACTCATTTCAACCACTTGTATCTGCGATCTTGTCCATTTGGTCATGACAAAATGCTAATACATTTAAGCCAGGCTTAAATGTATAATTATAGTTTTTATTTTGTTGACATATTAGTGACAAAGATTTGTTCAGAGGGGATTTTGAATTGTCTATAATCTATCTATAAAAATCTAATTTCGACTTGTTTTGTGGGGTTCAAGCTCAATAAATATCGAAAAAAAAATATATGTTATATATTATGTTAAATAATATATATTGTTAAGTACAACATTTACGTTTAAAGTTTATAGGTGTAACTAAAGTGGAAAAATGCTTTTAGTGAAAATGGCCTTTGAATTTACAATTTCCCATTTAATTACTGTATATGAATGAGTACAATGTTTAAACACCTTGTTGTGAAGGTTGGCCATTATATTTATTTATTTTATTTTATTTATTGTTTATTTGGTTGGGACAGTGCATGTTAATGAACACACACATGAGAATCATGCATGTAAACACACCACTCCGGATTGTAGCCTTGGGCTAATTTGCATCCGTTGTCCCACACTCATACACACAAACACTCTCTCATTCATCCTGATCTATTGTACATGTTTTTAGCGGTAGGGGAAACCGGAGCACCCGGAGGAAACCTACGCAGACACGGGGAGAACATGCAAACTCCACACAGAAAGGCCCCGTTCTGGCCCGGGATCGAACCCGGGACCTTCTAGCTGTGAAGCACAAGCGCTAACCGCTGTGCTACCATTTGTTTCCAGATGAAAGTTTTAATGTTAAGAACAAACTGGCCCAAACCTGAAATTTGAAGATAATAACTGTTTCCTGCAGCGCCTCCCAATAATATATTACATTTCGCCTTGTCACAGCGATAGAGACTGATAGCTGCAGAAGTGTGGGGTTGCTGCTGGACATGTTCAGCCCGAGATGTCAGGGAGGAATCAGTGAATATCTTGGCTTGTGTCCTTGTGGTCGGAGTTGCATGGGCCGTATGTTAGAGCCAGAGCCCACAATGTCTAGCCAGGAAGGTTCTCTCGTTAGAAAGGCAGCAGAGCACAGCCATATCAGGTAAACATCATGGGGTATTGTCTTTTTGATTGTCTTTCTGTTTGTCCTCTTATGATGTGTCCCTTGTGTCTTTTGTCTCACTAAATTTTGAGCTTCTTTCTGGCTTTTTAAATTACTTTGAATATGTAATCCTTGCCATTTCCATTTCTATTTGGAAACACATAGAAACTATTCACAGCGTGCTAAAAAATAAAGGCTAACTTGCGACAGGCTAAGTGTAGCACAGATAGTAGAGTAGGGCTGCACGAAAAATCCCCTCATCCTTTGGGGTTAGGTAATTGCAGCATTTAAAATTGCGATGTCGATTCGATATCAGTTAATCTTGCAGCCCTAAATATGAGGAATTTCATTATCAGAATAACTTTAGTGAAAGAAAGTAGACTTTAACAACAGAGGAGCTTCGTTGATCTGGGAAGTTTGACTAGTAGAAAAACAAAAATACAAAATTGGGGAAGAATACATTTGCAGTATTTAAGTGTGTGCAAATGTAACAGCCCAATAAGAAAAACAGGTTAGACCACGGTTACACGTGGCAGGAAGAAACTTTTGTAGGTTTTTGGAGCAATGTGTTAGGGCTGAATTATGGAACTAACGTCCTCCAATCACCAACATCTGCAGCCGGGCCTTAGAGGCAACTCAAATGAGCAGGAAAATAAGATTTGAACCTGTGTACTCAGCCGGAAACCATAAATGCTTAGGGGCTTTAACAAGAGCCATGCACTTGCAATTACAATAATCAAAAAGTCGTTGACATGCACGTGTGCAAGCGCAGCACTCCGCTTAGGAACCTTTTGTTCTGCTTGATCTGGCAAACCAAAAGAGAACTCAAGAAATGCTTGTATGTAAAAAAAAATAACCTTTATTATTTACAGTGCTGCAAAACTCCCTGTTTTCCAGTGGCACAAATCAAACACATTATAAACAAAAAAGTCACAGGTGTTTGAGAGGGGCCGGAGTACACTACAGCCTCTATTGTACACATGGGGCTTTTAAAGTGCCCCAGTATTTATTTGACTGTACTCCAGCGGGTCGGTGCTGTCAGATATGAGGACAGCTGTTTTTCATTGAGGTAAAGGTTGAGGCTCTGGACATGGGCACTGCACGTGTGATTTCTGCTCACACCTTAAAGTCAAAAGAGGGCACAAGCTCACACAACTGCTCATATGAATAGTATGTCTTGTCAGCCGCATGACTACAGAGACCAAACATTGCGAATGAGTTCTGCTTACGTCAGCGCGTCTCCCCAACCTTACAATTACACTAATACAGAAAAAAAACATTAAAATTACAGTATAGCTGAACCATTTGCATCAATCATGTTAGACTGGGGAAAAATATTAAGTCTAGGCAACTTCTACCTCATAGCGGGTTGCTGTCAGGTGCAAAAACAACTCATTACTGGTTCAAATCCAAAAGGCAGTTTTTCGCAATAGGCAGATTCCAATAAGGTAGGTGTAAATGATGATGTATAGTAAACTGGTGTTTTGGGAGATCTGAGCGGGATGTGAAATTCATTATTCATTCAAGATTGCTCACCTCAATACAGTTCAATGCCCTCCTAAGACAAGGTAAGGTAAGATACGTAACTCAATTAATTTCACTTGCACTACCTGGCTGTTGGTACAAGCCTAGACTACGAGTGCTCAACACCAGTGCCTGTCAATCACTCATTTTTTTCAAGAGGAAGGACCAAAGGCAAAACAAAACAGTACAATTTCAAGGTTATGTTCGAATTCAGGGTTTGCCGATGGTTCTCCCAGACTCGGGCCGTGGGCAGCGGGGAGAAGTGGTGGGCCAGCTAATCATTTGCGGAATGTGGTGTGGATATAAGATAGGCCAGATTGAGAATGCACAGAGCCAGAGGAATGGTAATTACTGTGGAAATCAAACACCATCAATTGTGAGGTTTTTCAACATTTCACAGCGTCCCTGCGCTGCGCTCCCCTCCCAAAGCCCTTCTGCTCAGCTCCAACTCAAACGGCCCTCTGCCACTCCCTCAGGCCTCCGCACTGCTTCTTAAACGGTTTCATCCGTCTCAAGCCTACACCCTGTTTGTACCCCGCTACTATTTACATATCTTCACTTTCACTCTCTAGTCTTTAATATTACTACTTTTACACTTCTACTCGAAAGGAGCCAGCTGAGGTGGCTCGGGCATCTGTTTCGGATGCCACCTGGTCGCTTCCCTCGAGAGGTGTTCCAGGCACGTCCCACTGGGAGGAGGCCCCGAGGAAGACCCAGGACACGCTGGAAAGACAAGGTCTTTCAGCTGGCCTGGGAACGCCTTGGGATCTCCCAGGAAGAGCTGGATGAGGTGTGCGCAGATCGGGAAGTCTGGGCATCTCTGTTCAGACTGTTGCCTCCGCGACCTGACCCTGGATAAAGCGGAAGAAAATGGATGGACACTACTACTCCTCCACTCGCTCACGCCACACTACATTACTCCACAGTGGAGACTTTCTACCCAACATCTTGGAAATTAACAAACACAGTCATCTCACTCAAAGGATTTCCCTGATAATTCAACATTTTAATTTAAAGCACTGTTTAGGCTGGGACCATACGATTCTGTCATGATGGGGGCTGATATGATGCCACTTGCAATACAGTAAATAGTGTGAACATTTTGAAAAATAAAGCCATGTGTCCAAAAGTTACAAACAAAATGCCATCTCGGGCTGGGTATCGATTCGAATTTCCAGAATCAATTCGATTCGATTCACTTTGATTTTCAATTCAGTTAGGATATCACGCAGTACCAATTTTACTTGGATATGGAAGACATTCTCAGAAGAACTAATGCTGCAAATAGTAGAAACTAACTAAATTAGTACATAGTAAAATTATGAATAAGAATTGAACCCAATACAGTTACATTAATCATGTATTTTTTATTTAAAGGGCCTCTACGGAAGTTAAAATAAAAAAAATATATATATATTTTCCACCCCCTACATGCTCCAGCAATGTCCCGTGCTGTACTGTGAGCCCACACCTATCCCACTCAATTGCCGCTATACGCCTGCTCTAAAGTTGTTGTTTAACTAAAATGAAAAAAAATCTTAATCTTAAAATGAACTTGAACTGAACTTCCGAAATAACGAACTGCTTAGTTATTTGACCTTCCTCACTTTTTCACAGTCAAGGTGTGCCAAACAAAATACAGACAGATCTTAAAACATAGAAATAGCCATATGCAAATAAAATGTTAACAAATTGTAACTCTAGTTGCAATTGTAACTAGGGCTGTGCTCAAATATATATCGTATCGGTAATATGCCGCGACGGAGCACTTGTCAATACGCGTAACATATCGAGGCACGTGTATCGTGATATGCAAATACAGTAATACATGAAAATTACTTTAACATGCTCGTTTGACCTCATGGTTTATTTGGAACGTATCACACACACACTAACTACTACAATAGCATGTTTAACTTGCTGAGAATATTCAGCAGCACTTCAAAACTTCACTATCGTATTGTGGACCCTGTATCAGGATACGTACAGTATCATGACGTTCTTGGCGATACCCAGCTCTGATTGAAAATGCATGTTATTTTGAACTTTAAGATGGCTATTTTTATCAGTTTCTGTCCACCTTAAATCCATGACAAGCTGTCTGTTATCCGCTGGTAAGGCGGTGACTGTCCCGCGTCAGCATGGACATCAGCTGCATTGAACCGGTAGCAGCTCCACACAACACTTTAAAGCTATTGAAAGTATTGATACCTTGATAAACAATGAATACCTGGTATTGCAGCAAAGGCATTTCTATATAAAAAATCCAAAAAGGTGTATTGCAGGATCCAACGATATGGAGCATGTGGATGTACTTCTATATATTGGAAAAACAATATATTGTTCTAGCCTAGTAAGTGCTCTGTTGAACATTTGTCAAATTTGTACACATTCTTTGACATTTACATGTTTGTTTCAGTGTCTGGAGTCTACCCCAGTAACTATGGGCCATAGGCAGACATGGAGCGTGGCGAGGCAAAGACATTGACTAAACTGGTTTCTGTATTATCACCAGTTTTTTACCTAACACATGCATATCTTTGAGCAGTACAATTTTCAAGTGTGCAATGTTGTTCATCTGGAAATCAACCGAAGTATCTTAAAATGTATGCCAACCATTCACATGCAGTCTAAAAGCTCTTTCTAAATGCAGTATGTCTGGTATGTTTCATGACATCAACGAGCAGTGCTATCAAAATAAGCACAATCAGGATACGCTTATGAAGACTAAACAATCATCACAATCAGGAATTAATGGCAGTGTGATTAGATTAAAACATTTCCTGTTTGTAAAAGAGCTCTTATCATAACTGCCAGTCTGCAGACAAAGACAAAAGACGCAGGAAGAGACCAAATTCTGGTTTAAAACTGACACCAAAAAAGTGATTTAAAAATGCATGCTTTAGATAGGTGAGTACTTGGAATCCACTCTTTGTCCCCAGAAAACTACAGCTGATAGGATCATCAATAAGTGTTTATAGCAATGCATCAGACAATCCAACCAACATGGGGCTTCAGATGGAATCTCAAGGAGAAAGGAAAGAAGAATGACCTTCAATTTTGCAAGTTGAGGCAAACTATAAAATTATTTTTGAGCGATCTTTCGGAAGACATAGAGCTCAATACATCTAAAGGCAGCGGTGTGCATGATTTGGGTTGATCTGCAGCCTTCCCAGGCCCCTCCAGAACTTCACAGATTAACATGGTTCTGAAACTAAACCTGTCCTGTCATCTTTAAGGCCTTATAAGGTACAATCCGCAGATCCACTTAAGGAAGGAAGGAAGATTCTGTCCAAACAGCACAGAAAAAGTCATAACACGGCAGCACAAAGGCTCAAGATGGAAATATGTGGGCCTTTCCTGGTTTTATTCGATTACAATTGACAGGCCCGCAATGAAATTAAAACATTATGTAGGTGAATTGTGTTTTTATTTTGTGATATTTTCTTCTCAAGTGATTATTAGATTTTCTGAATTCCTTGTATTTTTCTTGTGCATTATATCGAGTACAGAATAATAATCTCAGTCATTATGCAACTGACATGAGTTTGAGACTTTTTGAAAATAGATGTAGCTTTCCTTGTATGAATAACCAAACCATGAGGACAGTGGCACAGATGGTAGAGTGGGTCGTCTCATAATCGGAAGGCCGGGGGTCCGAATCGTGGCTCCCGCAGGTGCACGCTCCCATTGTGTCCTCGGGCAAGACACCTCACCACCTTGCCTGCATGAGAGTGTGAATGGGTGAGTGGTTCCTTGCTGTAAAGTGCTTTGAGTACCTATTGTAGGTGGGAAAGCGCTCTATACAGTAAGTTGAGGCCAATTACCATGATGAATTTCAGCTGAGTTTGACCAAGGGACAAGAGAAGAGAAACACGTGCCTGAAATCTTAAGACGAAAAAAAAAAATTATACACACTGTTCTGTTAAATATAGTGGTTATGGCTAATGTTTTATCTCGTTGTATTTCACTGGGGAAAAAACATCAAAATAACCAGGGAACAACAAGTAGCCTATGCGTTTTTTTCATATCGCGCACAGTCTATGTGTCATGGGCAGCCTATATTTTCCAATAAATAATGGTCAGACATTAAAAAGAAAAAAAATGCCCCAATATAGGCCTAGTAGTTTAGTGTAACCATAGTAGTTAAGAAGACATAACATACAAAGGCATAAAGCTATAACATCTGGTAATATGAGGGTTATATAAATGGCACATGGGCTACATACAACTCACCGGAAAACGTATTGAGTCAGCTGATGACCAACCAACGCAGTTAGTAGTCCTTTAGTAGCACATCTCCTATGTTCACCTAAAGATCTCAGAGGGACTGTCTGTCTGTGTGAGCAGGTGCTCATCATAAACATCGCTTGTTTCAGACGTTCATTTATTCATGCCTCTATCCCATTTTTTTGGCGCCCAAAAACAATTTAATCTGAGCATACTGCCATCGTGTGGTGACTGAGAGGAATAATTATTGCCTGTTGTATAATATTGGGCCTTAAATGGCATTACCAAATGGGAAGAATAGTTTTCTTATTAGCCTACATACTCACTCCTTCTCTGCTATTAATAATGTTATACACTCCAAGCAATGTAGAAGGGTTTTTTTTTTTTTTTGCACACTGTCCAATACCAGGGCTATATTTCAATGGATAAAATACAAGCACACATATTGGTATGAGTGAACACACATAAAAGATGTTAAATATCAAACAGGGCAGGCATTGCCTGAAGGACTGTTCAGCTGCATCACAGATGTGATGAAGAGAGGAGATTGACAATGTGCACAATGAGTACATAGGCCTATTAGCAGCCGCAGCATGTTGACAGTGGAAAAAGGTGGAGAGGTGATCCAGAGACAGGCTATGTGTTACTAAGACATTTTCTTTTCTTTCTTTTTTTTGGTAGAAATATCCACACAAAAAAAAGCTGATGTCATTGCATTACACTTTAGTTTCAAATTGTAACTATGACCTCTCTTTTGTTTGAAAGAACAAAATTAGATGAAAATGAATAGTCTTATTACTGTATCATCTTCATTTCACTCACCCTCTTTGTCATCTGTGTCAATAGTGCAGGGACAGGACAGGGCTGAGGGACATACACGACAGTCTGCCAGGGGCTGATTGAAGGTACAGCACTGGCCAGAATCAGCAGGTGCATCATGGACATGTTTTCTGACGAGCAGAGACATGAGTAATGGGGCTAATTGTGGTGTTTTCTGGCACAGATGTGAGGATGGGACAATGTCCAGACTCCCCGTCTCATCTGTCCCGTCCCATGTGCGCAACACAAACGGCCACTCTGGTCCAGCTTATGAGCCAGATGTGGTGAGGAGGCTGGTTGCTCTTAATAATTGGGAATAATTTTGATAACATAGTAACTGTTGTGTCTATATTAGCTTTCAACATAAAACAAAGGAAATATTGGTGAATTCGTCTGAAAATATTTTTTAACCAAGAAAGTATTTATTGCTGTTTGTTTTTCTGGATATTTATGAGCTGTGTGGCCTTTTGAGTGAGCATACCAGAAAAGGAACTTTAAGGCCTTGTAAGTTGTGGAATAAAATGTTCTATCCTTAAGTGTATTGTGGAAGCAGACTGAAATAAAAATTTAAACATTATGCAAAGTTTGTACATCTAATAATAAAGCTTTTTTATTGATTGTGAACTGTTAGGCTAGTTGTTGTGTTGTGATGTGACAGTGATGCTCTCTGAAAGCTGTAAAACATGCTCAATATAACTCATCGCCGTGAAGAATCGAGATGTTAGAAATGCATAAGACATCAGACATAAGAAGACATTTATTAGGCCTATCTATTTGCAATTAAATTTAAATCGGGAAAATTATTAAAATTGTACCTTCTAATTTAGTCTTAGTCAAGATTTAGTCAAAACATAATTTTTCGTTTCCGTCATTGGGCGACATTACTGCGATGTCGTATGGCATCTTGATTTCACGATGTGGGACTATGGGAGACCTATCTAGGTATTAGTCTGATTTCAGTCTATGAAAATTCAATTTTGTCGGCTACATTTAAAATTAATTTAGAAACTTTAAACTTCTATTGTTGAATTCAAACATATTTAATGATATTCTCGGCTTCAAGGAGCTTCTCTCACATTAGCAAAGCACAGATCTGTTCCTTTGGCCATTCAAGTTCAAATGTTTTAGTCCCTTCTACCTGGAGATAGTTTTAGTCTCATTAACTACTTTTAATCCCGTTTTAATTTAATTTTAGTCAGCAAAAACATGACTAATATGACTTTGACTTCACTTATATCAAAATATTTGAGTAATATTTAGTGCATTTGAAGAATGTACATGCTGATGGGATTCCAGACATCCCTGACAGATTTGTAGCCTTGTAGAACTTAATAAAGCTGCTATACACATGACAAAACTGCTAAATGTCTGAGTTCCTATACTGCGTGCCCCTCAATACTCAGTAGTTCAGGACGGCTAAAGAAACCACACTCCCTCAATAATCACCCAGAATATTCTGCACCAATCTGTTTCCCATTTGAAACCTCAATAAGTTCTCCTCGGCAATGGCACACCACGGCCTTGTGATGGTCACGATGGGGGCGACTCGGTGGAAAATCTTTGAGCCACAGAAACAATGCCAGCAGCAAGGAACACAGTACGAGATTATTGTTTTACAACTGTTTGGATGTACTGTATTTGGACAACAAGCAAATAATTCGTCACATAAACAAGATACAATGAGCTCGCAGACATGTGCGAGCCAGACACCAGACTTATCGAACATGTCGGACCAAACACACTTCATGTATTGCATTTACTTTTTAATTTATTATTGTTTTTTTGTGTGTGTATTTCTTTGTATGATTTGGGTTTTGGGGAGCACAGAATACTGCAAAAATCTACATCTTATATATTTATCTTAAGCCTAAATACTTCAAATTACCTAACAAGTAGTTCCCAAAATGGAGGTCGTGGGACACTGAGGTGGGGGTCGTCAGTAGATTTTAGAAGCCCCTTATGATGAGACCATCAAGGCCGGTTATGTCGCCCAGAGGTGAAGGAGTGTCGTGGGCTGTAATCCTGTGGACCCACCACCTGGAGGAGGAGCCATAAGGGACTGGTGCAGTGTGATCCAGGAAGCTTGGTCTGCTGCCCCCGCGACCTGGCAACACATGAGCGGAAAAAGATGGATGGATATTTTAGTGAAAAAAAAACACATATCAAAATAGTATCAAAGTATATAGTATCAAAACAAACAATGATTACAAACACTAATTATATTTTACTATGGGGGTCCCGATGTGTTGGTCTGTTGATTTTGGGGGTTGCAATTCGAAAAGATTGGGGACCCCTGCCTTACAACAACAGTTCAGTAAGATACAAAGGGTTGTATTAAGGCAATACATTTTTACACTCAAAAAGTCTTAATTTATGAGAATAGTTTTTAAGCTACGAGCTTCTTATTAGACCCAATGAGGAGTAGTTTATAAATTAAAGCCTAGAATTGAGCTAAAACACAAACATTTTCAGTTTGAGAGACTGAAAATGTTAACGTACACTGTAAAACCTGATGGGTTACAATAACTGCATTGGGGACACCGGTTGCACCATACCAAATAAGTTATAATAACCTAAAATCAACTTGGACTCAACCCATTTTGGTCTAAATATCTCAACCCATTTTGGTCAAGGTAACAAAACCCATTTTAAATAAAATGCCCAACATTATCTTCTAGGTTTAAAGAGAGAGATGAGTCAATACAGCTTAAACCGTTTAGATCAATATAACTTAAAGTGTTAAGACACACATTTCAAATGAGTTATTGCCTCATATTTTTACTTTTGGGGTTTCATAACCCAGTTAAAAATGGTTACAATAGCTTCTGAGCATAATTGGGTCAAAATAACTTTGAATAAGTTGGACGGTTGGGTTTTACAGTGTTATGAGTGAATCTCAACAAGTAGCTAATAATTACTGAAACTTTTTTATCTTATTCCAAACATCTGACAGAATATTATGATTCTTTATTAAGACACAATGTGCAAGTTTCATTTTCTCTTATTTTAAAGAGAAAATGTCCTGTATGAAATATTTTTAGCTTGTTTTAAGTCAGGCATTTTAATCCAGTGAACTAATGCCATGGCTTTGAACACACATGAGACACATGCATGTAAACGTGCCACACCAGATTGTAGCCATGGGCTTAAATCGATTTGTCCCACACTTGCAGTCCTAAACACACTTTCATTCATCCTGGCCACAAATGGGTTCCTATTGTACTTGCCTTTATTGAGGAAGACACAGGGTTAACATGCAAACTCCAGATCTAGAGAATGACCTTCTCGCTGTGAGGGACCAATCATAACCGCTGCACCACATTTTTGTACAAATACAGGCGAGTGTCTGATAAATAATAATCAAGGCAAAAAGATGAATTGTTTACCTCACAGTCATGTAAAATCAATATGAATCTAATAGCTCTTTATAAATTAAACAGTTCCCTTCACTTTTCCCAGTACAACAGCACAAAAACATGTAACACCAACTCATAGGAGCTTGTTTGAAATGAGCTTTTGGCCCAGGTCTTGTGTTTCCAGAGTGGGCTGTGTGGATCAAAATGGAAACACATTGAACTTTTAGCTCTGATCCAGTGCTCTTTTAGTTGTGTACATTCTTCCACACTGTGCTGATTCAGAGAGTTGCATAACACAGTTGTGAAATCCGTTTCTGATAAATGCCTAAATATAATGCAATGTCTTTTTGGGCACAACATAACAAATCCTGAGTACACTGAAACTAATTTGTGTAAAAAGGTTTCAGACATCTGTTGGAGCTGAATGTGATTGTTGCTCATATTTTTCTCATACAATGTTTCCGTCAAATCAAAGCCATTTAGATCTGTAGACATGACATCAGAAAAACAAAATGGTGGTGGTGGGGGGGGGGCCTTCTGAGCGAGAGAAAAGAGTCAATGTAGTTCTTGTGCGGCACAGTGTTATACCTGTGTTATCCACTGGGGACTTAGGTTTACGTATATAGAGCCAGTCCAGCATGTTTGTTATACAGTTGTGCTATAAGTTTACATCCCCTGGCCGTTTTCTCCCCTTTGAGCTTTTTTGAGTGGCCACAACGTCTCCAAATATCATCAGATTTCATTCATAACTTATTCCATTTAGACCTCTATCTAGACCTAAGCATATTATTAAAGTTTGGTAAGTAACCTGACATGAAGTGGGCTCACTTAATTGGTCGCTGCCAACAACCTGTTTTCTGTCTATTTTTTGCGTCCATATTCAACAAACAATTCAACAATCGCATGAACGAAGGCCAGGGTAGCTCCAAAGTGTACGTCCCTACATCCAGGCACATCCCGGGGTACATATCCAAAATGGAGCCTAGAGGCTGACTCCTCCTGCTGGTTCACTAGCATTATAAACCCACAGCGTGTCCAGACCTTCAGTAGCTGATGACGATCTTTGGAGTAAGATCGAAACGTCCTACACTACAACTACAGAGTACAGATGAAGACTGAAGAATTTCTGCCTATATGGAATAAAGTTTACCAGGATGCAAAAGCCTGAATCCTTAAAGACTTGACCAGCCAAGTGCCTCCCCAATGAAAGTCGGGACAGGACCCAGGATACAACTACAAGGGGAGATCAATTATTCAAATAAAACACCTCAAAGGTTGGTAGAAAAATACTTTTAATGCACAAATTTAGTGACAAACTAAACATTATTGGCTACAAAGCATGTTCAAAAGCATCTGGTTCTAAGAAAAAGAGAAAAAGTTATGTTTTATTTGCTTAAGTAACTGTTCTGTGATTAGTTAAAGGGACTCTACGGAAGTTAAAATAAAAAAAAATTATATATTTTCCACCCCCTGCTCCAGCAATGTCCCACGCTGTACTGTGAGCCCACACCTATCCCACTCAATTGCCGCTATAAGCCTGCACTGTCACTCTAAAGTTGCCTCCTCGGGCTAAGGCAGCAGTCATGCACGAGCTTAACATGGAGACGGCAGTTACGCGGACGGCCAGAGGTGGCAGTCACGAGTATGAAAATGATCAGTCTCCGTTGAGTCCCTTTAAGGATGTTCTGTTCCCAGTAAAACTGCACAAAAAAACTGTCTGGGCCTTTTCCAGATTTTATTTTAAACTCGTGGCACCTAGTAAACTCAACTTTATATCAAAGCTGAGTTTTTACAAAACCATGAATTTACCTCAGCACAAAATGTTTGTTTCCTTTTGTGACTATTCATTTGACTTAGTCTTTGTTTGCTCCATTATAAATTCACAATCTTTTCTTTGAACTTGCCCCCACTTTATCTCAGAGCTCTTGAATCTGCTGCATCACAAAGTCCATGACATGCACATACTTTGTGAATGGGTTATGACATTTTGGTAGAGAGTAACCTAATGGGCCAGCTCTTTTCACCTTTAAAACTATTTTAAAGGAAAAAAAAATAGACCAAAGAAAATTGCCTTCCTGACCATCGCAAAGTGAAGAACATAAAATAACTCTTCCAAATGAAATGAAGTACAGTACATTCCTTGATTAACAAATGGTGACATAATCGCATCGCCAACTGCTCTCTTCTCAGGTCAGATTCGAGTCTGAAAAAGGTTTCTTTAGGTGAATGACAAAAGCAGGCTCAGAAGTCCACCATGTTCAGTTTTAATGTTCCTTGGCGTCTGAAAGCAGCAGCAGAGGCTGCCTCAGCTGCTCTCAGCAGGGTTTTCAGTTTGGGAAACCAATTTGACAGAACAGCTCCAAGAATGGACTCAACACAACCGAGCTCTGGTTCGCTACACACATTATGAGCGGCAGAAGGAAAAACAAAGGCATGAAAACGGAGGAAAGGCAAAAGGAAATTGATCTCCAGCGGTAACACGTGGTGGGGTGAAAACACCTCGCCGTGTTTTTCATTCCATTCACTAAACTTAACGCCCCACCCATTACTTGTGGTTATTACCTCAAACACAATGAGACCGCCAGGTGCCATTTGCTGTGAAAACAAAAACTCACCAATTAAGGATTGTGTTGTTTGTTTTTAGAAGCTCTCCTTTTCCTTCATAAAACCATCAGCCATAAATTAATAATTGTCTGCTTCCTCATCACCCTCAAGCACTTCCTGTAACATTATGTCCATGCACTTTAACAAACAAATCGATAAAAGATGCTGGCAGTTTGAAAGATAGCAAACCGAACCAGAAATAGTTTGCATTCACGTGACATCACAACTTCTAAAGGGTCTATAGTTTAATTGAGGCGGAAGGCAGCTGAAAATCCTGTCCAAAATGCAGATTTCTAGTTTTAGTTTATTGCAAATTCCTGTGACAATCCACATGAAACAAAAACTGTCAAAAAGTTTAATGTCTTCTCTGTCAGCACATATGAACTAAGGTTCTCATAAAGGTGTCCAAAAGTGGTGTCAATATTCAAAAACATGTGCATGATGTTGGTGAGACTTCAGACATAAGAATAATGTGGCAGGTTTTTTGGTTCCAATCACTATCAAATAATGGTCAACATTTGTCAAGTTTATTTTTGGATATTTCTCTCAAAAACTGTTGTCTTCCATAGCGTTGTATACCTGCCCTCCAACTGAAATAGAATCCTAATGTGAACGCAACCTATTGAAAACATGTAAAGAAAATGCCCCCAAAAAGCAAATGAGGAGATCGTTTGGAAAGAAAACACATAGCCAGTCAAAAGGCCCTTTGGATTCGGTGGTGATTTGCATCGGAGAACATAAGACAATATTTAGCTTCATTTCGTCATACTCTTTACGAAAGAACCCCCGATGTAAAATGGAAACAGTAGATTATGTTTTCCTTCTCTAATTTTAGCCATGGTGCATACCTAACACACAGCTCTGCTCTGAGGCACTTAGCACTGACTCCACCTAGAAATGGCTCCCGACATTCTTTAGGCCTTATTCAAATGTCTCCACTAAACTGACGAACATTTGGTAAACTTAAAACATGCTTTTATAGACCAATAACTGATGCCACAATACTTCTGTGCGGGGATATGGTTTGTTGTTGAGTGTAGCTCAGCATTACCTGTTCTGAAGTGGTGGGAACAATGGCATTGACCTTCTGAGCGTGGGGAGAGCGGAAGTGTCACATGGTTGTTTGGTTGTCCCTTTGCTTATTATAGTCACACTAGAGGGCGCTGTCTTTTGGAATTGATGAATAAAAAGTGTCTTGGCATTCTTCTTCTCTTGCAAGACATCTGGGTTTTAGCCTTCACTTGAGTGTCTCATGAAATCAGGGGTTGGTTGTAAAATTAATGTATATAAAAGGTGAGGATTTTTTTATTGTGTCTGATGTTTTTTTATGTTCATTATTCACCCACTTTTGTTGCCCATGCATTTCCTGTTTGTCTTAGCACTTCCCGTAAGCTGGGATTTCCATTGTTGTCAATGAAAGAGAGTGAAGAAAATAAAATGGGAATGAACCAAAAACGCAAAGGACATATACGCTATTGAAGCTCAGGTTTAGTTTCAGTGGAAGGACAAATGAAAAAAAGTCACATAAAATTATTTTTTAGCAATATTATCACTTATTTTTTGTTGTCACTTTAAGTGGCTAAATGTCTGTGACGAACTTTAAAGGATCAAAGCTGATGGATATACTGTATTTACACAGCAGTTTGTTGTAAATGAAAAATCTTTCACCAATAACAAAAATCAGTCAGTCAGATCTTCAATTTGACCAGAAACGCAAGATGGCGGCCCCTATTGCAACTACTGAATAAGTTGAATATGCTTTTGTAGAGGTCATATTTTTGTGAAGAGGCTCTGTGCATGGAATGTTGCTTTGTAACTTCCTGCTAACTAAGAGTAACAACTATTTCTTTTTCTTGTTTAAGAGTTAGCCGTGTCTTGTTGAAATAAATAAATATTTAAACAGTAGCTGAAAACACGCAGCTGGTGGATAATCACTTACAACAGGATATAAATACTACAGGGGAGACCTCTGTGTTTGTAAATGCTAGCTAAAGGCTAATGGCAATTTAATGCTAACAAGTGGTAAAATAGCACCACCATCTGAATTTTTTTTTTATGAAACACACTTTGCTTGACCTTTATTTAAGTTTTCTTCTGTTTTTAAGCATTATTTTGTGTTAAGTTTATGTTTAATTTAAAAGCAGACAGGAAGTGGTCTTTACCCTGCACTGGCCAACAGGAAGGTAGCCAAAAACGTTCCCTGCACAGACACTATTTACAGCTCGAATTTTGCGGGGGGACAAAACAAAATAAATCTAAATTCATGGTAACACGAGAAGCCCCAATAGGGACAACTAACCCCACACATTGCGACAACCTTCCCTGCACATGGGGCACACAGTTGATCATCCTGTTTTTGATTTTTAATAACAGCCCATTTATTTCAATAGCATGTAAAAAAGGAAGCAGTATCTACTTCAAGTCAAGGTTTAAGCTTCTCTTGTCGGACATTCTGTTGATGAGCTGTGGAGAAATAAAAGTGTTGCAATCCGCCCGGTCTCCACTAGTATAGTTCTCAAGGTTTATTTCTGCATGTATAAGATGTCGCACCATTGCCCCATTCTTGCCACAATAATGGGGCCAATTGCAACAGGAACTGCCTTTCTGTAAAACTGTAATGAAAAAGTAACAAAAAATGGCAGTCTTCTTGGTCATTTGAACTGATATCAGTGCAACTCCTGATTGGCTGGCTAATTACACATAAGATTCTTGCCGATTTTTTTTATTTTATTTATTAATTTATTTGATAGGGACAAGTATGTACATTCAACATGTGACACACTACAACATTTATAGCCAAGGCTAATTTGCAATGTCCGTCCCTAGAAGGGCTTTTAAAGAACAATAAGACAGTCACAATAAATAACATTTACATGAAAATTAATACAGGCAGTGATTTACCCTGAGGGTAATTACTAGGCTAAATACCTAGTAGTTAGTAATTACCTAGGAGTTACCAGTATTTACAGGGCTGTATTCTAAAGTGGTACCAGTTTTTGTTTTTCTTGAATAACACGAGCCTTCTTTCAATTGTTGCTAGAATTTTGCAAACAAAGACTGCCATGACATCTTCATTCATTCCTCATCCAAAGAGCTTTGTCAGCACTGAGCAAACTTGGACGCCAGTGGATCTTATAAAGACCAGTAGGAGGAGTTTACCTGTAAGTCCCACCTCTCTTTGTTGTAAAGGCTATAGAGAAAAACACCTTTGTTGTCAGCCTCAACGACCTTACTCGCACCTAAACACTGCCCATTACCTTCCTATTGTCTTGCCCTGGACTTTGTTCTAAAGGCTACTCTCACCTTTCTATAGTCCTGCCGTTTCTCGAATAAAGTATATTTGACCTCAATTAGAATAATTCTGACCAGTCGAGTAACTCTTGCCAATGGAATGAGACTTTTTAGATTAAAAATAAGAAAAAAGAGGTGATAACATGTAAAAAAAAACACAAAACAAAGCCCAGACTTGAGTAAACAGTGCTTCAGACCGTGGAGAGCTTCTGTCAGCTTTCTAGTTTCTCCATAACTAACGTCTTTGTCTTCTCAACTTGTTTTTAGTCCTTTACAATAAATGAGCCATAGCAGGTATTTCAGCAAATGACCTTAAGCGCCACAGAGTTAGTCACGTATTTCTTTCAGTAAGAGGTGGAAAATTCAAGCACTCACACTCAATCACCTGGCCTTTATGATGTCACGGACTCTTAATGCCACAAAATGATGCTGCCAACGCTCTGCTGAGGTTGTTTGCCACCGCATAACATTTCTTGGAGGTGCTGTACTGACAAGTATGTTCGAGACCCACCCCCACACCCCATTTGAAATTGTAAAAATGAAGCAGACCGTGCAGGGGCGTGCCACAGAACAGGCAGCCCTTAAACTCTGCATGTAACTCTATGGATAAAGCATTGATGGAGGTTTGTTTAGGCTAATTGTATTTGAAGATTAGATTACCACTAAAGTTTCATTACGTAATAACAATTGATTTTGAAGACATTTCCATAAATGAAGGGTGAACAAATGTGTGTGTGATGTTACCTAGAAGAGTTGGTTGCACTGAGAGATGTGGCAATGGCGTATCCTCTAGCCTAGAAGGTTTGAGGGTGATCAGTTTGAGGGGAAGGCTTAATCCATTGCAAACTACTTTTGTGCCTCTGGTCAACCCACCTTGTTAACAATATCTGTGTGCAAAGGTTTATGGGAGATTGGTACCTTTCGCTTTTGGATGAAAGATACAGTATATGAAGCATTCACCTCATTGATCTCCAAGAAAAGGTTAAAACCAGGAGGAACAGAAAAACTCATTCCATTAATGTGACGGGCGCCGCCAGAAATTCTGGGCCCTATGGAAACAAACATTTCTGGGCCCCCTACATTTCTTACAGATAAAGTTCAACCCAATAAACATACCTATACACCTTACAAGAGATGTACTTAACACCGTGCATTGTTAAAACACCTAAGTATGAAGCCTATGATATTAAGAAAAACAATGGAAATTTGCACTTTTACATGAAAGGGAGAACATTTTTATTTTAATTGCAATAGGGGAAAAACATAGTAACAGCTGGTTTAGTCCTGGACTGGTTTAGTCCTGGTTTAGTCCTAGTTTCAACTGAAGAGGTATAAAAACCTTACACTTAAACATCATACTATGGAAAATATAATAATAATAATTTAAAATTACTCAAATTAAGTGTATTTGCTCTTAATTTGAGTAATTCTGGCTCATATCCAGGGTAAATATACCTATTTCAAGAAATTTCTACTCATTGACTTATTGCAGTGTGGTTTTACATTACTCAACTCTTATTTTGGGTCACTGCTTGTTGGGGAGATGGTGGGTCCCGATGCACTGTTGTAGAGCATGCCTGTCACCCAAACTTATTTTTATTATCAAACCATTAACTCCAAGTACAGTAGGACTGCAAAATGGGACTTAAAGTGACTTTGGTACTGAATGTTGTAGCTATAGTGTAAGCCAGTGGATCCCAATGTGGGGGTCGGGGCCCTTCAGAGAGTCATGGCGAGTGAGTGGGGCTCCCAAGACGATTTCAGGACACAAAACAGAAAGGTATTCACACTATCTTTAATATCATTCTTAATTAAGAGCAGCATATATTTGTGAATAAAGGTCGAATCACCATGTAAAATATCCAAATCCATATTATTAAACCAGATTTTTAAAGTGTTGTTGCTTGATTTTATTATAATCACCAAAAAAATTTCCAAATTGCTTGCATGGTAATTTTGGGAGGTCGCAGCTTGACAAGTTTATGAATCCCTGGTTTAAGTATTCATACTTTTGAAGTTTGAAGTAATTCAATTGTTCAATAATGTCTTTGTTTTCTTAATTTACATTTAGGCTTAGAGACAGCACCGTTCTGTTTTGGGACCAATGAACGGAGTTTATCACAAACCTTATTAACTGAATGTTCAAAAACAGCACAACTATTGGAAACATGGAATTGGTCTGCTAATTGAAATCTTTTTTGTTTTCCACAAGTACATGATTTTAATTTTTAAAAGTTGTCTAAAAACCCGCTGTCCTGTCCTGTCCTGTGAGTGACGGTGATGGTGTCCAGGACTTGACCTTCACACATGGGACCACCCCACACAGCTTCACACTTGTTTCCTCCACTTCCTGCCTCTATGTGGGCCTTGTACATGTCCACAGAGTGTGTTTTGTCTGTACTATATTTACAGTAGATCTGACTAGTGCTGGGCCCGAACCTGACGCCTAATTGGTACAAGGTGGAAGTGTTACATGACCCCTCTCAGTACGAATGAGTTAAAATCACACTGGGAGACTTCATGGGGGAAACCAATGGAGATAAATCCGCCAAATAGTAGCTAAAACACCATAAAATGTAAATAACTTCACTTTACAGACATTATATTTTTAAAGAGAATTAATGGACATAAAAAGTCTTAATTTTGGCCCTATAAGCATTTATTACTGGCTTATGTGCAGACATTCGTTTTATGCCTCTTGACTAACAACTAATAACAATTAATCACACAACTAATAACAATGATTATTTAGAGAAGTAAAGTGCTTTCCAGTTGTTAAAAATGATGCCATGTTACAGTCAGTGTTGGGGAGAACGTTTTACAAAAGTAACGAGTTACAGAAATAGATTACTTTTTTCATTAACTGAAGAATATAACTTATTACTTAAACAAAATGAATACATTAGACATTCATTTACATGTTGCCAAAATTAACTCAAAAGTAACTCAAAGTAGTGTAGCTCAGTTACATTTTAGAAACAGTAATATGCAATACAAACATATTACATTTTTGTAATATGTAACTATAGTTAATATAATAATGGCTTACATTTGTATTGCGCTTTACAAGCCTGTGTCACAAGTTTCTCAAAGCACTACGCTGTCATCATTATTCATTCATTCCATACTCAGTGGTGGTAAGCTACGATTGTAGCCACAGCTGCCCAGGGGTAGACTGAGTGAAGCGAGGCTGTCAGTCCACGCCCTCCGACCACCACCAACCAATCTCTCTCACACGACCTTCATACGGGCTGTGGGTGAAGTGTCTTGCCCAAAGACACAACATCAGTCTGCACCTGCAGGAGCCGGGATTCGAACCTGTGACCTTCCGATCATGAGGCGACCCACTCGACCATCTGTGCCACTGTCGACCCAACAGAGTATATTACAATTTTAAAGTAATGCCCAACACTATAGTTATAGCACATACAGTTACAGTGGCACATCAGCTGGTGCTCTCGCATCATAGCAAGAAGGTCCATGTGTTCGATTTCACGGCCAGGATCAGACTGGCAGTGTGTAGTTTGCATGTTTTCTGTCTGTCTTCATTACAAACCTGTCAAATTGGGTGCCCTCTAGCAGTGTTGGGTAAGTTTCTTTGAAATTGTAATAAATTCTATATTACAAGTTACAGCTTTAAAATGTAACATGTTTTTATTACATATTACTGTTGCAAACATGTAACTGAGTTACACTGAGTTACAGAGTTTCTCAGCTGACATCATCGGCTAGCGGAACTTATGTTGCAACAATGGGTTGCAACATGACGGGTCCTGAACTCCGACAAACGAGCATTTGTTCAGTTTGACCTGACCACTCAAGTGCTGAACCGTCTTGGAGAGCGTCAAGACCGGTAATGCCATTGTAGTCAAGTCAGACAACGATATCTGAACAAATGCTCGTTTGTCAGTGACTTTTGCTGCCCACAAGACTCTGATTGGTCAGAGCATAGAGATATAGCATGTTTTGATTTGAATTGCTTGCAGTAACCCATTGTTGCCACATGAGTTCCGCTAGCTGATGATGTCAGCTGAGAAAGGTCTATAAACTGAAAATAGTGCGAAAATGCCATCGAGCATGAGTGCAGTACAGCTATTCTTGTACTCCAATAGCCTATCCAACTTGATTTGGTGCTGCATCTTATTTGGTGGGAGTTGCATTTGTAACTTGAGTTACTTAAATTGTATTATTAATATATTACTGCATTTTGTTTAAGTAATATATTCAATTCCTGAGTTACTGAAAAAGTAATATATTTCTGTAACTAGTTGCACTACGTTGTCGAGAGGCACTAACTTTACCACTGTGCATGCGTCCAGCGCTAGTTTCTTGTAGAAAATCCCAGAAAATCACTATTAACAGTGTTTAGACTTTGTATTACATGATATACATGACGTAACCCTAAACCTAAACCT
Source organism: Lesueurigobius sanzi (assembly GCA_900303255.1). Lineage (NCBI taxonomy): Eukaryota > Metazoa > Chordata > Actinopteri > Gobiiformes > Gobiidae > Lesueurigobius > Lesueurigobius sanzi. The sequence goes on along the minus strand of OMNZ01022893.1, from coordinate 7,256 downwards.
AATCTTAATTGACTTTGATCAAAAACAGTTTTGATGCAAATGCATTTTGGATATAGTCTAGTCTATATATAGTCATTTCCATTCAAAACTGTTTATGAAGTCAACTAAGGTTAGGAGTAGGTTTAGGGTTACGTCATGTATATTTATGTAAATACAAAGTTTAGATGCTTTAGTGATTTTCTACAAGAAACTAGTGGTGGACGCTTGTGCAGTGGTAAAGTTAGTGCCTCTCGACAAGGTGCTGTACACTGGAACCCCCCAAAAACAGATTCCGAAGATCAATGGATTTTACTTACAATTTACAATTTTTCGTACACTTGCAAGGATAAGTCTCCCTTCAATGGTTGTTTATCACTGGAATAGTGCATCTCAAATTGTCACAATATCACAGAAGAGTTTTTCTCATGGACTGCACTAATATAAGCCTACTGACTTAAAGGGACAGTTTTAAAACCAATGACACTTAATTCAATTCAACTGAACAATCTACAAACATATTAAACTTGGAAATCCCTGTGTAACTTCCATGTGACATTGGAAGGTCTTGACTCACATTAAAGGGACTCAACGGAGTTTGATCATTTTCATACTCGTGACTGCCACCTCTGGGCGTCCGCGTAACTGCAGTCTCCATGTTAAGCTGGTGAATGACTGCTGACTCGGCCCGAACATGCAACTTTGTGACGGTACAGGCTTATAGCGGCAATTGAGTGGGATAGGTGTGTGCTCACAGTACAGCACGGGACATTGCTGGAGGATGTAGGGGGTGGAAAATGTATTATTTTTTAAATTTTAACTTACGTAGAATCCCTTTAACATGAACGCTGTATGTCACCTCTGACATGGGGTTCATTTGTTTCCGTCAACACTGGTGATTGCAAAACTGATATATAGCCATTTTCTTATTGGATACTCACTTTTTAAGCTCTTGGGTATTGCTGAGTATAAGCTGAGTGATTTTGAAAGAAACCAAAGCATCTTGATGAATTGATGAGTAAAATCACATAAGATGAAGGGAGCAGGGTGCGCCTTCACGGGAAAAGAATAAAAGAAATTGTAAAGTCCCTGTGTCATCCCAGACCTGAGAGTTCACTGACAGTACATAAGACACAGGAGCAGGTCTGGACTGTCTTCAGCCTGACAGCTCTTCCTCTTTGTTGACAGGAATCTGGTGATGCACTGGATACAGGTCAGCTGGACTACAGCCACACTCCACTATTGTTTCCTTTTTGTTCATCCGGATCAGAAGCAGTGGACAGTCTGCTTTTCTGAAATCAACACTTTCAACTATTACTCATACTGGAGCATACAGGAAGTAGGCCCGTTTAAGGTTAGAGAAGAACATTCAATATAGTCCTTAAAATACTTTACTGCAGTGACCCCTTGTGGCTGGAGTTAGTATCTTCATTGTGTAAACAAACAAACACAAATAAGATATACATTTGACTAGGTGTTGATGCATTTCCCAGTAGAGCAGATTTGTTGGCTTATCCAAAAACACAAACCAATACAAACAATACACATGTAGTATTGGCTACTTCGGTCTTTAGAATCGTGTATTATCCAGCAACATGAGAACAACCATGCAACCGGTCTAGGCTTTTGAAGTGACCAGAGAGCTCGCAGTTTCTCATCTGTCAGTAGGTAGGCAGCAGTACAGGGAACAATAACAGAAATACTCGGGATCACTGGTCAGTGCAGGCTGTGCTGGGCTTTTACAGTTGCAGCGTGCCTTTTACCATTTGTTTCCCATGAAGGCCACATGGAAACATTTAGCTAGCCTAAAGCATATCAGTGCAGGCCCATAACATTTGCTACTTGTTTTCAAAATCAAAGCTAATATTTTTTTAATCTGCAATGTGCACCTGTATCTGTAAAGTTGAAAGGACAATATCTTGAGCAATTATTTCAAGTGAACCATCAAATATGAACGCGAAGAAAGAAATCTAACTAATGCGCAATCCAAGGATGAAAATGTACTTCCTTTGCTCTCGTGACATAACCATCTGAAAGTAAAAGAAGGCATTATTATGTTCAATGTTTATCAGGATATATCTGTATATTAGTGTGACCAGGCATCCCAGTTTACCCGGGACAGTCCCAGTTTTGAGCCCTCTGTCCCATGTCCCTGTGAATTTATCTGAAACAATTCATTTGTCCCAGTTTTACACAGCCTCTGTCCCAGTCATCCCTGTTTTTTCATCCGTGCCTTGTCCAAAGCAGCATATTTACGTGATACTTTATGACTTTGGGCCAAGACGAAAAATGTGAGGAAAAATGCGGAAGGAACGTAAGAAAAATTAGAAGAAAATATGAGAAAACACGAGAAAAATGTGAGAAAAAAATGCAAGAAAAAATATGAAAAATGCAAAAAGGGAAATTTATGGAAGAAAAATGACAAAAAAAAAGGATGAAAAATGGAAAAAAGGATGAAAAACGTGAGAAAAAAATTTGAAAAAATAATGAAAACAAAAATATGATAAAAAAGTTAGGAAAATTATAAAAAACACGAAAAAAAAAAAGAAATGTGTGAAAAATTCAAGTTAATACTATTATATTATGAATAAAAACTAATGTAATAGT
>OMNZ01022891.1:0-11630 GCA_900303255.1 Lesueurigobius sanzi | reverse complement strand
CTGGGTGCCCTGGCTCGGTGCCTGGGTGCTGAGCGGTGGGTGCCCGGGTGGAGGTGTGGTGTCTCTGCCTCCTCTGGGTGCCCTGGCTCGGTGCCTGGTGGCTGAAGCTGATGTGCTGCTCCCGACGCAGACGGCTCCTCTGATGGTGCTTCCTTACCTGGTTCATCTGTACTCAGCCTGACTTATTGACTTATGCACTTATACTACTTATATTACGCACAATATTTTATTTAAACTAATGGTGTGTGTGTGTGTGTGTGTGTGTGTGTGTGTGTGTGTGTGTGTGTGTGTGTGTGTGTGTGTGTGTGTGTGTGTGTGTGTGTGTGTGTGTGTGTGTGTGTGTGTGTGTGTGTGTGTGTGTGTGTGTACGTGTGTTTGGATGGGTGTCTGAATGCTGAGGTGAATGCACTTGTAAATATATGTGGGGGGTGGGAGTTGGGTGTGTAAATTGATGTTTCTGTTTTTAATGTGTTTTTAATCTGTAAAGCACTTTGAGTTGCATCTTTGTAGGAAAAGCGCTTTATAAATAAACTTTGATTGATTGATTGATTGAAGGCCGACTAGAGTATAGCTAATGTCCAGTCAGAACTGCTGTTGTCTAGTCCTTCAGTTATCACTGGATATCCAGAATTCAGGACCTGAAACAGACACCACAAAGAGGCACCATGTGACCAGACCAAAGGGATGAAATATAGTAACATAGTTTATACAGTTATGTTTTTTGTGTTGTTGTTTTTTCCACAAAAAAGGCTTCAAATATTGCTCGCTCCAATGTGTGCTTTGGAGATCAAGAATTGCAACTCAGAATTTAAATATTTAGGAATATTGTTAGATGTCAAAATTATATCAAGAATACTTAAATACAAATGTCAAGTTTAAACCAAATAAATTACTGATCATCAAGCTGCCACGATGTTTCTGAGCTCTAAAAATTTTAGACAAAGACAAATTTTAGTCAAAACATTTTGTCCTATAAGTAACATAATTACTTGTGACCCTGTTTCATGTGGATATGAAGTTATTGTCTTGTGATCCTATTGCTACTTTTACTTACTACTGATTTTGTCGGATCGATATCGAAATTCAAGCCCAGGTATTACTTATCAATCACTGCTGGCATCGCCCATCTTGACCCTGTTAAACTTCTGTGTGCCCTAGGGGGTAGGAATCGGACTATCACAGTGTGTGTGTGTGTGTGTGTGTGTGTGTGTGTGTGTGTGTGTGTGTGTGTGTGTGTAAAAAGCCACTCAAAATCCTTTACTCTATTTTGATTCCTTGTGTACTTTATGTTATTGTTGATATGTTTGGTGAGATCACCGGTTATATCTTTAATAATTGATTGTTATGGTTTTGATCATTTTCCAGACCCAAGGAAATCCTCAAGCAAACTTGCTAGAGCGCTCTTTTGCTGTGTAGAAAGAGTTAACCAATGGGAACTCAGAATACAACCTGCGTCACTCATCTCGTCATTTGATTGGTTCGCTACATTTCCGCCTAAAGCCGTAAACTAAAAACAAGAAACTTAGCGCCCGAAGAAGAATGCCCAGTTGATATTAGCTTTTGTGGCGAATGTAAAGCTGAGGGTGGGTGGACTCGAACAGCAAAATGTGATTAAAAGAAATACAGAAGTAGCTGTAATTTAGGCCACTCGGTCAGCGTTCACGCGGGGATGTTTTCACCGAACATGGAAACAAAAAGAGTCGATATCCCTGCCGTGCTATTGGACGACCTCTGCAGGTAAAGGCTTATTATTTTTCATTAGAAGACTAGAATCGTTTATATAAATAGTCGTCATATTTGTGTAAGCTTTAGCCAACAGAATATACTGACACGATCGCGTTAATGATGAGAGTGTGGCAGTCTACTGGTGTTGCTAACAAACAGTAAATCCCTCCTGTAATGTAGTATGAAGCACATAACCCCAAACCAAACACAGCGAATGTATTCAGGAAATTAAACAAAAAAGACCACAGCATTACTCACTTGACTTGGAGACATGATGATGGTATAAAGAAGTTGCATTTAGTTGCATTGCCCTGACCTCAATAAAACCCCGTCTGTTCTAACTTCTAATGTTTTATACGTTAGCTTTGTTTATGTTCTGTCGTAATTCGCAAACCTTTCTTTCTACAGTCGCTTCATTCTGCATATTCCTAGCGAGGAGAGGGACAATGCCATCCGTGTTTGCTTCCAGATCGAGCTGGCTCACTGGTTCTACTTGGACTTCTGCATGCAAAACACTCCAGGCGCACCACACTGTGGGATTAGAGATTTTGCAAAAGCTGATATCCTACTGCTACGTTTTTTCAATTCAATTTCAATTTATCCTCCCTTTGTCGTTAAAAAAACATATATTTCCCCCTCAATAAAAATGTTATGCCATGAAGTAAAAACTAAAATATGTTGTCATAAAGTTCTGGCCTTAACAGAAAAATACTCTTTCAACACTGCCCTTTTCTGTTGCCTCATGGAGAGGATGTGCAGAAGGTTCTGGAGCAGTGGAAAGAATACAAGATGGGTGTACCCACATATGGAGCTATTATTCTAGATGAATCACTTGAAAATGTAAGTTGAGTTTAAAACACTAATGCAGCAAACTGATTGTCTGTTTGGAAATACTCCAAACCACAGATGCTATTATACATTTGCTTGGAAACTAACACAACATTTATTTTGTAGGCGCTACTTGTTCAGGGTTACCTTGCAAAGTCAGGATGGGGTTTTCCAAAGGGTAAAGTAAATGAAGAAGAAGCCCCTCATGACTGTGCCGTCCGTGAAGTGAGATTTTCTTTAACTGTTAAAGCATTCAGTGTCATTTTTTGGATATGAATAATTTTGTTTGTTTTGTAGGTGTTGGAAGAGACCGGCTTTGATATCAAGAATCGCATCTCTAAAGACATGTACATAGAGCAAAAAATCAGTGACCAGGTGGTGCGGCTTTACATTATACCAGGTGTTCCCAAGGACACAAAGTTTAACCCCAAAACAAGAAAGGAGATCAGGGTGTGTATATGATTTTATCTACATGATCTTTTATTGAAATATTACGTTTTCCTCATTTCCTTTCTGTAGAAAGTATTTTTTATAAGTACATTTTAAATCTAAAGTGAAATAGAACCTTCAACATGGACCACTAACTGCTGTTGCTATGTTTTGACAGCACATGCATAATCTCTGTGTTTTATTTGTTTTTAGAACATTGAGTGGTTTCCAATTGAGAAGCTCCCCTGCCACAGAAATGACATGACTCCCAAGTCCAAACTTGGTCTTGCTCCTAATAGATTTTTTATGGCAATTCCATTCATCAGGTAGTTGTATTTTTATTAGGGCTGGGACAAAATATCGATTTGCAAAGTATTGCAATACCCGATAGCCGCGATACTACGTATCAATACTTTATTCAAGTATTGATTCTTTATTAAAGTATCGATACTTAAAACCCACCCGCATCCAGAACCAAACGTTACTTACCATTTTCTACATTGGAAAGACGAGAGTAAATGCAGATGGGACATAGAAAGTCCGCTTTATAGGCTTTTATGTTGTTGTTTATTCTGCTTTTAACATTAATATTTCATTGACATGACCCTTCTACAGCTTACACAGGATACAAAATCAATTTGTTATATGTCCATACTGTATCGCAATACGTATCGGATCGGCCCCATAGTATGGTTATATTGATCGGATTAAGAAAAAGCGTATCGTCCCAACCCTAATCTTTATGCACAAGGCCCTTTAAATAAAACACAAGATTTTATGCACTGTTTCATTCCTTCTAGACCACTGCGAGACTGGATCAATAGGCTCAAAGGTGAATCCCCAGATAGTGACGAGGAGGGGACTCCTTACAAATTTTCAGATAAAACTCGGTAACTTATTTAATTATTTTATAATGTTGACTTTATAGAAACTATAAAACTTCTGGACATGTCTATAAAAACTTTTTTTTAAATTTGTTTTAGGTCTAAATCTCGCCGGATCACAGGCCCAGATGTGCTTTCAGCAGACGCCACTGCCAAACACAAACAGCAGAAAACTCCGGGGCAGTATGAACTGTATCAGGTCAGAAATGGGACTTACCTCATTACAAATGGCACTCTTTGTGATTTATTCAGGACCCTTACACCCTTCATATTTGAGGTCCTGGTAAAGCATGAGAAAATGAGAGTGTGGCATTAATTTATGTATATTATTGATATTTGGAAATCAGATCAAATGTTCAGTGAAAAACTTGCAGTGACTTATGCTTTTCTCATTAATATCAGCATGTGGTTTGGTATCAAATGTGGACCTCTGATTCGTGCTGTATCATATCACTGCGTACTGTATTTTCAATATCCCTAAACATTGAATTGTGCATCATAGGAATGTGACTGAGCATATGATTTAAATGCCTACTTATAATTAATATTTATATCATATACAGTCGTGTCCCTAAATAATGGGACAGTGACCAGAATTTTGTTCTTTCATCTCTTTAATGAAAGTAAAAATAATGGATGTTGCCCACTTGTTCATTTCATGGCTATAAGTCATTGAAAATCTACTATTGTAGTAATGCACTGTATATATATAATATAATGTGTATATATGATTTATTGTATGTATTTATTTTTTCTGCAGAACCAAACTATAAAAAGCAATGGGAAGAAAAGTCAAGATGTGTATGTGAAGAAAGCAGCTGATGGCAGTGTGCAGGTCAAGCCTTACTGTTATATTTGAGAGTTAACAGAGAGTTAACAGATTTTTATTCTGTTTCTTAATCATAAACATTGTTATTTATTTCAGAAAGAAGACAAAAGACTTCAGCCCAGAAGATTGCAAGACAGTTTTGAGAGAGGTACAGTACATCACAGTAACATTTGTGTTCATTTATATGTTGTATGTACCTTTTTTAATATAAAGGGGCTTACCTATTATACTCAGTTTTATATTTTAGATATTTATGTACAAAAAGATGTACCGTATACAATACAATCACAATTTATCAGTAAAATGTCTTTTTTTTTTTTACAGATGTGGCTCAATACAACTCAAATGGTCACCAGTCATCTGGCTATTCAGAACAGTTTCTATCCTCGCAGACTTTCCTCAACTTCAAATTTGACAAAGACGCTATCATGAAATGTTTTGATTGAAACAAAAGGTTGGGCCTCTTGCACAACAAACCTTTGTGTCAACTTTTACCATACTTAAAATTTTTTAATGAATGTTATGACAAATTTCCTTCAAAACATACCTGTTGCAATTTCAACTGTCTCAATTCTTACATTTGTTTTTATATTTTATGTTTGGTGGAAAAATGTTACTGGCCTACGATGATAATGACAAAAACAGAGCAATAATAAGATTTTTTTGCTCTTTCTTTTAAACAATGACATTTTTAAAGAAACATTTCTCTGGTTGATTTACATATCCTCCTATGAAGTTGTCAGTTTTTAACATGGAAATATTTCTGTTTATTTTACAAAGTGAAAGCTGATAACCTCATGCACATATATCCTCTTTTGTAATGTGATGATTTTGTCTATTATCTATAATTCACCATCATTCCAAGACATGGCAACCAGTGTGCTGATTCTCAAAGTGTAACTAACTTCACATTCACAATTCACTCCAACATAAGCCCAAAAAGTGAGATATGAAAGTGCTTGGGCTCTTTCTGTAAATGGTGTGGTGAAGATTGTCCATGATCTTTTTTTCTATTTACATTTTCTGAAAATTGACAATGTTTCTTGCATGTTGAGAGCAAATGTATTTGCACAGTGGCTAATATGCGCCGCTGAGTAATGTTTTGATCCCTGAAGAAGGTAATTTTGCAGACTACTATACAGTACATGGCACACAATGTTTTAAAGATTTTAATGTGATTGTTCTTTAAAGTAAAGGCTTTTTAGAAAATGTTTATCATTTTGATGCAAGAAGAGTGCCTTGGTTTTTCTTTTCTTTCGCCTCCAGATAACTTTGCAAATTAAAACATTAAATGGTCTTCTGAAGTTTTAAAATTCTCAAAAAAGGGAGTATCAAACTGCCACTAGGTACAAATTTACATCTGCATCTTCGGACACAGCAAAAAGTTGTCTTTATTTTATTTTTTATTTGTCCCGCAGTATCTGATGCTTTTGATTCTGTCTTTTGTGAATATTAATAATAAAACTCTCCTCTTTGTATGAACTTGATGTCAGACATTCCCAAAGAAGACAATTATCACTATAGTAACTCTGAAGTCTAAACTAATATACATCATACATTATTTAATCCAAAGGTCCTATCCTAAAAATAAGCCCTGTGGTGCTGTGGTTCCACATTTGCTTGTCAGCACATAAAAAGATAAGATGGTTCTTTATTGATTCAATTCAATTTTATTTGTATATCCCTGAATCACAACAAAGTTGCCTCGCTGGGCTTCACAGAAAATAGAAAGACAATTATTGAATATTAATAGTGCTGGGCCATCCCCTGTCCTTAGATCCTCCTTGATCTCACGATGGAGAAATTCACTTGATACAAGAAGAATGATTGTTTGCAAAAACAGGTAATAATAGTATTAAATTAAAAATAAAATGAAAATCGAATAAATGTCTGTGTTAGCATCTACAATGAAAAAAACTATATAGACATCTCTTATGTGCACTGCAAAAAAAAAGAAGATGGAACTCTAGTCAAAAACAGGATGTGCTATATGTGATATATATATTAATATGTATGTATATTACTATAGATCCAAGTATGAATATATAATAAAACTGTTTACATTCAGGTGGTTGACTGATAAAGTGACAGGTTGCAGGTATTGTCAACACTGAGGTTATTGCACATATTATAAGTATTAAGATAGGATATGATACGTTTGTGTAGGTTTTCTCTAAGTCGTTGATCCCTCGTGACCCCTCGTCCCTTATCAAGTACCTTTAGCAAGTACTTTTAGCACTAAGAGAGGATGGGCTTAGAGGTTGACTCCTGCTGGTTCACCGCCTTTACATATGCAGTATCAACGACTTAGAGAGTAACTCGGGAGACAATGGACCCTCGTCAAGTACCTTTAGCAAGTACTTTTAGCACTAAGAGAGGATGGGCTTAGAGGTTGACTCCTCCTGCTGGTTCACCGCCTTTATAAACCCACAGCGTGCTCCAGGCCTTCAGTAGTTGATGACGATCTTTGGAGTAATATCGAAACGTCCTACACTTCAACTACAGAGTACAGATGAAGACTGAAGAATTTTTGCCTACGATAGGATACGATAGTTCTTTATTGATCTCACGATGGAGAAATTCACTTGTTACAATTCTATTATTGCACATAGAATTATACAGTAGAATTGTACAAAAGAAAGTAACATTAATTTAGGCCCATGTCTTATTTTTAAATGTGTGAGTAAGAACATTACATTGAGTGAACGTTGGGAGTTTTTGGTATTTTCTATGCACATAATACAGAACACCACTGTTGCCACTAGAGGGCGTGTATCGGATTCGGAATTGAAGCATCACTCCACAGGATCAAATAGGGTAGCTCGTTTCTATTTGATGGATTATGACAAAAAAATTTAACTCTTTCGTAACAGTGTAGCACAGTACAAAAGGTAACCATGACCCTGTAAGTAAACATCAACCTTTATTTTGTACCGGAAGTACAATCTGACACGAACAACCTTTATTTTGTACCGGAAGTACTATCCCTGTTCGGGGCCATTGAGAACTGCGAAGTCGCATCGATGGAGCTTCTCTGATTAAAAGAACAGAAGAAGGTCTCTTCCACATTTACTAAAACTGCTGTTTGTTTCTTGTTGGCGTTTGTTTGTTTTTAATGTTGGTTGCTCGCTGTAAAGTCTTTTGTCTAGCGAATACACTAGTATAATATCTGACTAAAGAGACGTCTAGCTTTCGTTTACAGTAAAATGAGACTGAAAAAGAGAATGTTCGTATCAGCTTCAGCGGCTATGTTAATACAACTACCAATGTGTTGAACTGACAAGGATAATGATATAACAGCTCACATTCTAAAGTAAAAAACTTATTCATATTTTACTGTCTTTGTATATTTCATTTGGCAAAGTATTGGGCTTCTGGAGTAGAACTATGAGACAAACTTCGCTTGTGTATAGTTTTTTTTACAGTGTCATGAATTGTAATGATTGATTGTACAGAAACACTTGTTTTCAGATTGTCACACACCATGTCCTCCAAAACACTGCCCAAAGGCCCCAGGACACCAAAGAGGGGACGTGTCTCCTCTGGGCTTAAAGACATTCGCATCGATGAAGAAGTGAAAATATCTGTGAACATTTCATTGGAGAGGTTTCGCTACAGTGATGAGAAAGGTGTGTAATAAATCTATTTTACTCAAAAGTTAACCATTCTACACATGTACTGTTACATGTATTTGTTATTAAAGTCATTGAAATGTGTAACAGGCTGAAATAACTTTGCTTTCTTACAGAGATGGAATTTCCCTCTTCTTTATCAAATACTGAGAGGGCCTTCATTCACCGGATAGCACAGTCTCTGGGATACATTTCCAAAAGCAAAGGGTAGGTTCATACAACAGACGCCCATGCAATGAGTGAATCATTTTATTTCTTTCTCTTATAGGAAAGGATCTAGTCGTTATCTAACTATCAGGAAAATTGATGGTTCTGAAAAACCACGGCCTACAATGCCTCTTACTCCGTCCAACGAGACTTTGTATTTTATTCGGAGCTTGCTTCAGAGGTTTCCCATGACCAGTAAGGAGCGCGCCGAACTTCAGCTCAACAGTAGTAGCCCGATGATTGCTGCTGAATCTGGTAGGTGTGGAAAAAACAAACTGCTTATTGTATCATATCTTCAGCAACTCTCCCTGATTGTAGCCAAAGATGTTTGAATTTCATTGCTTTCTTTTTTCATTTATTACAGACCACAGCTGTGACAGAAATAGAGCAAGTGGCCGTCTTAATAATGGCATTCCTATGGTGCCAAGAAGAAGAAATCCCACAGACATCGACAGTTTCAGGTGCTCTCTGCCCGTGCACAAGCGACATGAGGAGATAGTGCAGCTCATCCGAGAAAGCCGGGTGATGCTGGTGGTGGGGGAGACTGGCTCTGGTAAAACTACACAGGTAATGACAACGTTAATAGAGGCTTTAACAGGTATTGCAATTAGATTTAAGATATGCTCACATTTTAAACTTACTCAAGAGAAGTCTGCCATCAATCCTGCTGATGATGAAGCCAACTGAAACAGATTGTATTATTCAGATTCCCCAGTTCCTTCTTGACGACTGCACCAAGAGGGGAGAGCCCTGCAGGATCTATTGCACTCAGCCCAGACGCCTTGCCGCCATCGCTGTGGCCGAAAGGGTTGCAGCCGAGAGAGGAGAGAGTGTTGGACAAACGGTTGGTTATCACATCAGATTGGAGAGCAGGTAAATTCAGACTTCATAGTGACCGCTTATGTTTACTCACACAATTTTTATCCATTTTCTAATGCTCTTGCAAGTTACTATATTGAGTTTGTTAAAAAAAAAAAAAATGCATGGCACTCACTCCGTTGCTCTTTTTGAGATTATAACAAAAGGTACTAGCACAATGGAGTGGTCCAAGAATTTTTTTTTTAAGATTCCCTAGATTAGAACCCTGCAATTGGTTCTATATCTGGCCAAATTATTTGCGTCCAAATTTTATGCAAATTAATTAATATTTAGAGGTTGCACTTGAAAATTGCCCATACTATAACATAGCGAGCCAAATGAAAAAAGACATACTATAATAATTTGTGGTTTTATTCTCCAAAAACAAAGTGAAACTTGCACAAAATGTGCTAAGTAACTAATAACTGTGGCTTTATTGACATCACAAAAGATCTGCCTCTGGTCTTTCACAACCTCCAGGAAGTAATGTTTCTGCTCTTCGTTCTTTGTTAGGCTACAGTTGAAGTCTTAAATACAGATGGAAAACAGGATCTCAATTCTGGCAAAAAGCTGGTGTACCAACAGCTTTCAGCTATGACAGAGAAACGTCTACTGAAAGTCCATAGACTGCAGCTTGTGCAACCTCTAAACAAACTTCTTTTCCTTCCAAATTCCTCCCTAAATCATCTTTTGGATGCCAAAACCTAATGCAGGATTCTAATCGAGGTTATCTGAAACTTTATTTTTTAACAGACCACCCTATAGCACAACTACAAATGAGCTTGATTTGCCTTAACCATATGACACAAGCACAAATGTTACTATGCCATTGATGTGTGATGGCATTCATGTAGTTGGGATTGTGGAAGTAGGAGAGTGTTCCTTCTTATTCATTTGAAGCTGATTTGGTACCCGAGTGTGGGACCAACTCTGCTTTCTGATTGGATGATTGTCAAAACAACAAAAACTTAAGCTTTAAAACCATTTTTAATTGTATCAATGTTACAATTGTTGGCAGTAAAACCAATATTTGATTTAACATGCTGTAATTTACCCTGATTTCCTGAGACACAGATGGATCAGGTGATATCTAATATAAAAATCTTACATACCCCACCTTTAAACAGAATCATACTCTGACGACGGCCTCTTCAGAATAGCTCAACATCACAGGGATCAGATTGCCAGTTCAGTTTGTCATATCACTCAGGCCTAGTTTGACCTAGCCTGGCCAATTATCATTTCCCTACATGTTACGTCTGAGTCTGATCTCAGTGGCCGCGATACATCGGAAAAACTTCATCTGAGCCATTCAGCGAGCGGGTGAGGCGGGTGTTGTAGACCAAACCCTAGCCATGGGGTAAAATCAGATCCAATAGTTTCAAACTTTAAAAGGAGTTGACCCCTTCCACCTGATAACGGAGCTCGATTGTGAAGATCCAGACCCGCTGTACGAAACGAGTACTAATTTGGTGTGTTTTTTTTTACTGTTCCTTTTATTAGAGTTTCCCCCATGACACTTCTGACATTCTGTACAAGTGGAGTTTTTCTACGGACTCTTATGGCTGGAGATGCCAGTTTGAAGACAGTCACGCATGTTATAGTGGTAAGCAATTGTTGGCTATAATTACATAACCTCCGTCTTTGAAAATGTAAACTGTAAGGCTGTGTTTACAGGATGAAGTGCATGAACGCGATGGTCTGACTGATTTCTTACTTACCAAGATGAGGGATGTGCTTCAGAATATTCCCACTGTAAAACTGATCCTCTCCAGTGCTGCTCTTGATGTTGACCTGTTTCTAAAGTACTTTGGAGCCTGTCCAATCCTCCACAGTGAGTGTGATTATATAACACATACCAGATCATATATGTCGTGGTGATCATTCTGCTTTCTTGATTCCAGTCAAAGGAAGACTCTTTGAAGTGAAGGAACTGTTTTTGGAAGATATTCTGAAGATGACTGGCTACAAGATGAAAGATATCAAGAAGTATCAGGAAGAAACACAAGAAAGTATGTTTTATATTACGTTTTTGCACTATCAATCAATCGATCAGTTTTTGTAGCCCAATATCACAACAGGAGTCATCTCAGAGGTCAGTACAAACACAAAACAAGTCCATATCAAACATCAAACAAATGAAATGTCAGCCTGGGGTATCCCACATCCTTAGACGTCTCCCGCAGCAAGGAAAAACTCGAAAAAAAAGTCACTAGTGTTGCACCTGTTTTTCTGAAG
>OMNZ01022890.1:0-11238 GCA_900303255.1 Lesueurigobius sanzi | reverse complement strand
TCTTTATAGTGTATAGTGTTTCCAGAATAACAAACACTGTTTATGGTCATTTTCATGGAGAAATCAAGAGTAAAGTCTAATTTTATAAGGGGGGCTGATAATTGTGGCTACGATTGTATGTGTAGGACAGAAGCTGATGAAGAGAACTGAGTTTTGAAAGTAAAAAAAAAAAAAAAAAAAATCTATGTGCATTTTATGAGCCTCTTTGGATGCGAACAGAGGGTTAAAAATATACTGTTGTGGCTTAATGTAGGATTTTCTTTTGTTTTTTTTTGTGATTATTATAATGTTGAAGGCTGCAACCATTGACTTGTACCAATTCACCTAACACACGTATTTCTATGGACAATGAAAAGGAAGTGACACACTGGAAATGGCACGCTGGCTGAGTGGTTAGTGCTCTTGCCACACAGCAAGAAGGACCCAGACTGGATTCCCCTGACTCTAAGCCTTTCTTCCCGAGTCTGGGTGGATTTACCTTGGTGCTAATTTTCCTCCAGGGACAATAAAGTACTCACAAAGTACTTTAACTTGATACTGAAATTCAAAATACTTTATGGTAAGTGGTGTGGGTTTGATTCCTCACTGAAACCTTCACCCTGTATTGATAGGTACATTGCTCAAAGAAAATAAACAGTAATATCTTGCAGTGTTTTCTTGTGTCAGCCCTATTACTAAATGGCCATTGCGAAGTGTCCACATTGACCATGACTCCCCCTAAAGCCCATAGTTGCGGTCATATAGGTACCTGTTACTGGTAAACTCTGTAATTTAGACTTATGCAAACATGCTCTGATATGCATGTTACTCTTGTATATATTAGTTTGGCAGTTTATGGTTGTTCTTTCCTCAAATGTTAATCCAAATAATTGAATTTCTTGCAACTTGAAATAACACTGTTGTTTTGTCTTAATTTAAGTGGAAAAAATTACTCCATCGGCAGATTTCTTGAAGTAGTAGAACTCAAGGGCCAATTTACTTTCAAGGTTACTTTTTGCAGTGCGCATGATGGACGTTTTTCCAAAGTCATCAACTGAACAGTTTGACTTGAGGATGCTTTGCTTCAGCTCAAACAATCGAGTCCCTTTGACGACTTCGGAAAACCTGTACAATGAAGGAGAACTACTGGACACGTGAGAACTTGCATAAAAAAACGCCCAGGAACGTGTGTGAAACGTGCACAGCGTGTGAACTGAATCTTCAACTCAAAACATGAAACGCAAAACCAACTGCAATACCTTTCGCAATTACATTTTTCAACCCCAAAATCGTGCAGCCCTGAAGAGTACATTCGTGCTTTGGCTATGGCCTTAACGCCGAATGTCCGGAACGACCCCTCTTAAGAACAAAGTCACACATACAGTACGTGTTCGTGGGATTTATGGAGCAGATCCAATCACAGCCGGTCACAAAATGCTTTATCAGGCTTGTCCCGCGTTCACAAACATGGGTCATGGGCAAAAACACAGATGCACTTTATTTCTGCGGCGGACGAACAGTTCTTTGCACCAATAGCAGACAAACTGACTAAGCCTCACATAGAAAAGGAGATGCTCAACACAACAGAATAATGTGGGTTTGAAAATATATGAAAATATATAGATTTTTTCTTTTTTTAAAACATTATTTTCCATTGACTCCAAGCGGTTTGCAAGGGGTCAGAACATGACGTGATGAGGTCAGTAAAGTTAATGGTATATCCTGTACATAAAGATTTCAAATAATATTAACAACTAAAACAGCATAAAACGATATTAGAGGCGTAACACACTTCTCCGCAAAGAACAAAAATACCTCAGGATCCAGTACATACATTATGCTACAAACAAAAGGTACATTTTCATCCTTTTATAATCTTATAGACAAAGTACATTAAGGCCACGTAGCGTGCTTCCTTTGCATATTGCTTCCACCTCTATTTTTCTTTGTTTCAAACAGTCTTTTCATGGGATAAGAAAAGTACTTGGAATAATAGACTCAGTAAATGTCAGGCAGCTGGGCGTATTTGCGGTCCCAGTATCCGCCGGTGAAGATCCAGTCCTGGGATTTGGTGTGTGGGTTTTGGCCCTGTTGGAACCACCTGGAAAGGGAGGCGAGCTTATTAGTATTCAGATCGGGCTTGTTGTGAACAGAAAAAGTCAGCGGGCGCAAAAACAACAAAACCAAAAGCAAGAAACAGAGATAAGTCATGCGGCACACAGAGCGAGCTGGAAATTACCATAATACTGGGGGACTATTTCCGGACGGGAGTGATCTTTCGAGTGGTTTAGCCAGTGTTAGATACATTCCAACTGGGAGGGGAATGATTGGCATCTTGGGTAATTTCATTTCAAGCCAGTGGGGGGAGCTGTCACGCTGGTAAACCAATCACTGAGCCTTTGAAATGGTGAGCCTTTTTTTTTTTTTCTAAAACTATCATTCATTTTCTAGCAAATCAAACCGATAAGAGCGAAGCGGCTGTGGACGGAGACAGACAGAGGCGGCAGAGGGGTCACATGACACACACACATGACACACACACACATGACACACACACATCACACACGGTTCAGATGCATGGGAACAAACGGCAGGTAGCGCTAACCTTGGGCCAAGGGCAGGACTCCTGAATATCAAAGTGAGAATGCAAAAAAACAAAAGGCAGGTGGGAGAAAGAAAAATTTAGCATTGAGCATTTCAAAGTATAAAAGCAATGCAAAATAAACACGATGATTGTATAGTATTCAAATATCGCGAGTTAAACCGAAAAAGTGCTGAGGCTTTTGTCTCTAAATTGACTTTACATCAGTTACTCAAATGGCAGAATTAACAAAATACTGTAGGTTTTATTTTGTGCACTTAAGAAGTTCCCAAACATTTTCTTTTCAAATGTTGTTAGCCACTTAATAAATAAAAAGCCTACAGCAGGGAGCTCCAACCTTGAGATAAATATGGCAGTGAGCAACTTATGCTTTGAATAAACACATGTAACTATGCGACTTAAGTGGAATTCACCTGTAATCAGTGTTGGGGAGTAACTAAATACATGTATTTAACATACGTGTTCAAAATACTCATTTTGAGTTACTGTATTCAGGTACAAATACTCTCTCATTTGAGGGTATTTCGAATACAGCTACTTTTCAAATGCCAAAGGAATACAGAGAGAGAGAGGAAGGAGGGAGAGAGAGAGAGAGAGAGGAAGAAGAGAGGGGACGGAGAGAGGGGAAGAGGAAGGAGAGAGAGAGGAAGAAGAGAGAGGAAGGAGAGAGAGGAAGGAGAGACAGAGAGAGGGGAAGGAAAGAGGGAAAGAGAGAAAAAGAAGAGAGAGAGGGAGGGAGAGAGAGGGAGAGAGAAAGAAAGAAGAGACAGACAACAGTTGGTGTAAAAGTGTTGCTACATATTTTTAATCTTTCACCATATTTATACAAAAATATAAAGCAAATCAAGGTGAAAGTATCTAAGTATTCAGAATACAGTACTCTGACTGGGCAAAGTAACTGAATATGTTACAAAATACATGTTAAGAGAAGTATTCAGTATTCTGTAACTGAATACAATTTCGAAGTATTCTCCCCAACACTGCCTGCCCATGTTGTTTTTCTATCAAAATGACTTGAGTTTCCTCTTTATTCTTATACTATATTTACTTACATTTTTGGAGACTGTGTGCAACATGTTCCAATGAAAAAAAGAGTATGCCTTTACAAGTTTGACTTCTCGTCCACGTAGAAATGTAGAAATCCTTTGGGGAGCTACTTAGGCTGGAGAGCTACTGGTTGGAGATCCCTGGTCTAAAGTCTAAAATTGCAGATGACCCTGAGAACCCCCTGAGACCTGAAGAAGCCCATGAGTGACCTGTGGTACGTGCACCACTGTTTGAGAACCACTGTGTCAAGCCAATCTGCATAATTTGGCCCTCGTTAATTGTTCATTTTGTCAACTAAAATACTATTTTTTTTTTCGTAATTTTAGTCAAAGAGATATTTTAGCAGACTGAAATGAGACTGAAGTGAAATTAAAAGCAGTTAATGAGACAATTGACAAATGAAAAGAAAGGACTAAAAACTAGTGAACACATTTTGAAAGAGCCTCATATCATTTAAATTCATTGCCAAAGGAACAGGTCTGTGGTTTATTCATGTGGGAGAAGCTCTGTGAAGCAGTGGGCCTTGAATAAACATAATTATAGAAAATAATATAAATGTAAAGTTGACTTAATCAATTAATTTTAAATTTACATCAAATTCTAGTCGACTAAAACTGGAAATTTGACTAAATCTTGACTAAAACTAAATTACATTTTTGTCAAAACACTCAAACTAAATTACAATATAGAATACAAGATGAAAGTGGAGAAATAAAGTTATTTTATTGCAGTCCATACTGAAATAAAATAACTTCCACTTCGGAGTGCCCCGGAATCTTGACTGCCTTACACAGTAACATTGTACAGATATATTTGCACGTCAGCTCCTCTATATTTCACTAAATTATATAATATGTTGTCATCAATGTTGTTCAATTTCTGCCTGATAGTACCCCATCCCTTCATTCACATGTTTCATAAAGTAGAGATAAACCATCATCAACTGGTCAATGGTGGTCATAATTTGAATAATGGACATATTGGTTAATTATCTTTATATTTTACAAAGCATTTTAAGCATAAACTATTGATACTTTATGCATAATATAACCCCATATGGCTGACGGCTCACATTCATATAGATATATTTTGGATAATATGTGATGGAAAACTGATGTGTACTGATATGTGAAGAGGTTAACACCATAGAGCGTCAAAAACAATGGAGGTACAATTGGCTAGTTCTCCGTGAAGCCAGTCAGCATGTGGGGGCGGGCTCCGGAACCCACAAGCTCCTATGGACTTCCCATTGGAACTTTTTCACCCCTCTTGAACTCATTAATGGAAATAGGCTTGTTAACACATTGAGTGCCAAAAACACAACATTGTGTTTTTATTTTATTTTTATGACTAAACTAGACACTGTAACACACCTTATGTGTGGTTTTGGGAGCTCTGTGATGAACAGAACTGAAATAAATGACAATAAAAAATCTGGCCAAATATCTGGCCATTTTATCACAACGCGGAATTTGATTGTTATTGCTGCATAGTGTCCAATCATACAGGCTGTAACACATCACCTGTGTTTTCCAAGCCGATAAAGCGGGTGGAATTGTCAAATAATGTAGATTTGGCATTTAGATAACCTTTTACTTTCTTATGTATGTGATGAAACACCTCAAAGACTAAAGGCGTGATCCTTAATCAATGTTCAATTCATCAAGTATGTAGTCCAGACCCCGTCAAACTTTCCCACCACAGTCCCAGTTTCTAAAGTACAACACAAACCCGGGTGATAGCAACAGGTAGCAGTTCGGAGGCCATCGGCAGCCAAAGCTCTCACAGCACCGCGCCTTCTCCCGCAGCGCCACGTCATGTCAGACCAAGTGTGCCAGCAGCCCCGTGAAGCAGGGATCACAAAAGATGGACATCAATATAATCCAAGCAGGTTATATTCCACAAAGTAAGCTCCACGGCATCGCAACTGTGGAATCCACAGCCAAAGTTGGCGTGCATCATCAACATACACCCTCTAAAATAATCGTTCACGCAAGGTTGGCACCACTACACTTTCAACAAAACAATATACAACAATATATCACCAAACGGCACATGTTTCATAAAACACGTGATTTTTCTAGAAAAAAAAACAGTGATTTTGATGAAAACTAGCCTCTGTTTATCTTGGGATTTCTCAGGCAGGAACCGAAGCAATAGAAATAAACAGTTTTCACCCACTGAGAGCTTCGAGTCTCACCTTTCAAAAGAGCCATAGTATATGTCCATAGCTATAACATAGAATACGCTGTGGTGCTACAAATATCATCAAAAATGGCCTGGATTGCTGGGACTCTACGGCTAATTTCCAAAAACAGTGTGGCACTCAATGTGTTAATATGACCCTCAAGTGCTTGTCTTACCACGTGCTGCACAGTATTTTAATATTTTCAACATTATTTAAAATATTAATAAAAATAACAGGCCAATCAGGAAGCCTGATAGTATGAGACACATTGGAAGACAGTCTGGGATTGCGCCGTTCGCTGGCTTTCAAATCCGAGACAAACCCATCGTAAACCAATCAGAGAAACACGGATGTGATGTAAACACAGTAGGAAGAGTGGCGAAAACGTCCTTTTAAAAAAGAAAAACCTTCAGATCAGCCAGTTGTTGTGGTTTTAAGGAAAAAGAACAAGGCAGTGCTAAACATCGCTCTGTCGCAGCCGCCATCTTGACTAGTTTGTTGACTAGCTGAAAATGACGCTAACTCCCGCCTCCCGTGCTGTGATTGGTCTGGTAGCGTTCTCACCAGAGTTTGAGCCAACCAATGGTGCAATCCCAGACTGTCTTCCAATGTATCTCATACGTGGGGTCAGGCTGCCAATCAGGTGCCTTCTTGCTCTGCAGTTGCCATAAGAACGTAACTCGCACATAGAGGGGAGCAACCAAAAGGTTAACGCCCACTTTTTGGTAAAACAAGAGGCCGTGTCCATTGATATACTGAATACTGTATTTGTTTAATATGAAAGAAAAGCAAATCAAGAGATGTTATGCTGTAGAAGATTCACAGGGAGGACAGTTAATGTTTATAAGACGGCTAAAGTTAGCATGTTCGGACTTCAATATGAACTGTTTAGCCATTCGAGTGACTTAATTAGATAAAATCCAAGGTTGTAGTAGTTTGCCCATATAACTGAGTAATTTTGCAGCTTCTTATGTTTTAATATTGCTTTCTTTTTTACCTATTTAATTCCAACATGCTAACGTCCTGCTACCTTCCTGCCAACTTAGCCCACATTAAAACATTAACTGTCCTCTTCTTCGGCAAAAATCTCTTCCTTTGCTCCTGTTTTATATTAGACAAATATGTAAAATGCATAAAATGTGATCTTTCAGATGTAAATGTGAAGATCTCAGTTGATGGACTGCAAAAAGTTGTATCTTAGTAAGTTAAGTAATCTAAAAATGAGTTAAATTTTCCTGAAATAAGTACATTTGTGCTTGGTTTGAGGAACTAATTTCAAGATGCTTGTCCATGGGGCAAGATTTTTACACTAAAATTAAGAAAAACAGCCTCAACACACTCAAAATAAAACAAAAATAACTTGAAATAAGATTTATATTGGTGTTTTGCCTAATTCAAGTGTAAAAGACTTGCCCCATGGACAAGTGTCTTGAAATTAGTGTCTGAAACCAAGGACAAATGTACTTATTTCAAGAACATTTAACTCATTTCTAGATTACTTAACTTACTAAGATATGAGTTTTTGCAGTGTGTTTCCACATTCATCTCAATGAAGGCCGAAAAGTGGGCGTTAACCTTTTCGTTGCTCCCCTCTATACCAAATATGAAATTAGGCTCCAAAAATTCAACATGGTGGTTCAAAACGGCAAAACTGCTAGCATGAATTGGCTTCATTAGCCCGCTGAACACCATGGGTAAAGCCACGCAGGCTACCTCCAATGTTTTTACGCTCTACGGTTAACAATAATTGAAACAGTCTATAATGAATAAATATTGAGCTGCATTTTGTATGTACGAAAAGTGCTTTATAAATTACAAAAAGACTCTTTATTGATGTGAAATTGACAATTGAAAATATTCTAGAAGTAATCCCAGTCTTACCTGGTCTTCCATTCCTCGTCCGACTTGGTGCGGCTTTTCCGAGCTGCTCTTTGTTTTTCCTCTAACCTTTTCTTCTCTTCACTGGCGAGATCTGACGGGAAAAAGAAAAAACCCAAAAAACCCACACAAGTTCAGATCTGACTTTTATCTTCCGACACTTGGGGCTAATTTGGTTTAAGCCCAGGATGAAAGCGGGGCGTTACCAATGTCTCCGTTCTCCATGGCTCTTATGTCGGGGCGCAGTCTGCAGTCGGTCGGCGGGATCAGCCCCTCCATTTCCTTGTGAAGTTCATTGAGTTGCATCGCGAAAGACGTGAAGCTGTACATCTGCAAGTCAGCGTAGATTCAATGAAATATATTTCTGCATCCTGCCAATGTGCGCCTCCAAACTGTCAAACCCAGAGGCCTTGAAATGTCAAAGATTAAAGTTATGAGAGAAGTTTCGGGATTTGGAGCATAAATATCACATTTAAAGGGCAATGATGAGTGCAACATGGTGTGGTTTACTGCAATCTGTCTGTGTTGATAATGAATAGTATGTAAATTCATACAAGGTCAAGGATATTTTTAATTAGATTTCTCTGCATTTTAGTTCAGCACTTATTAATTGCTTCAATGTCTTTTATGTAATTGATTTGACAAAACCACGAGGATGTGAAACTCAGAAACAACCCAGTGTGTGCATGACTACTTTCTGAGAACTTTTGTTACTAGCTGGTGCTGCTAGTAATTGGCTTTTGGATTGTCAAATAAAGCAGGAGTGGAATCAAAGCTAACGAGCTGGTCTGACATTTCTACGATTTTAAGTTTTTTTTTCAAATTTGGTTTGCTTTTGCTCACACAGAAGTTGAAAGTCAGTCAATTAAAAGCATGTCACAATGAGGTGGGAAAACCAGGCCCAGAGCCCCGAGCTGAAGGGGTCCCATTTTGTTGCCCAAACCAGCGAGTTTTAAAGGTGACACACTGCATCAAATAATAGTAATAATTTTGAGATATCACTTTGAAAATTTAGCTGCATATTACTGATATATTGACAATAGATTATAGGCAAAGATTCTTCAGTCTCTTCATCTGTACTCTGTAGTTGGAGTGTAGGACGTTTCGCTCTTCATCCAAAAAGCTTCGTCAGCGAATGAACAGACTTGACTTCAACTTGGATAAAGGGCAAAACGTAAAGATGAAGACTGAGGAATCTTTGCCTGTACGACTGAGAACCTACACAGAGAGACAATAGATGTTATCTGTATCTGTAATCAATATTAACTGAAGACAAAATTATGATACATTACTGATATATTTACGAGAAAAAAAAAAAGTTTTCCGGCAAGTCATTTAATGTGTAGAAATGGCCAAAATTAACACATTTTAGTCAACAAAATAATGGATAGAGGCAGATTTAAATGAATGCTTTTATTTTGGTGATATATTAGTTGCAAAGATTCTTTCAGAGGGAATTTCGCTATATTGTTTAGTTAATGAATTGATGAGTTAATGAAAGTTATTCTTAGTTAATATATTTGTAGAAATTCAAATTTTGCATTGTTTTTTAGGGTTCAAAACTGAATAAATCAGGTTAGGAGTTAAATATTGATTTATACTGCTGAAAAACACCCTTAAAAATATGAGAAGTCCAAGAAGACTGAAAAAGTGGTGCCTATAAGACAGACCTGGGCAAACCCCGGCCTGATTTCATCCGGCCCATGGCTTGGTGAGCCATGTCAAAAAAAAAGTAAGTTTCTAACCCATTCCTATCAAGAGTTATGGAATTTTAAAGAAATAATTACAATACTCAATGCAGCCGCTAGGGGGCAGCCAACATTTTTTTTTTTTTTAAGGAAGCAATTCCACACCTGTCCAGTAGAGGGCACTGACACTGTCTTATGGCCATACTGCCTTTGCTCTGCCTGATCCTGTGAATTTTCTGAAGCTAAGCAGGGCAGGGCCTGGTCAGTAGTTGGATGGGATACCGATACATTTAAATGATTTATTTAAAATTGTGAGTGTTATTTAAGTGTAAAGTAATAATAATGAGCCTGTGTTTTAATTTTGTTTATTTGTGTCATTGTGTAATAAGACTGATTCAAATAGAATATTGGCATCTAAAATACACCAGATTGCACTAAATTACATCTGTGTAATTCTAAATTTCCTGGGGGAGGACCCCCAAACCGCCCACATAAGTATATTTTCATATACTATTTCTAAAGTGCTGGCTACAGCCCTGGTGACACAGGCCAATGAGGTGAATCAGTGCTCATTATTGTTATTCATTTATAAATAAATAAAAGTTTGGTCAATAGCATTTTCCTATTTACAATATGCAGCCGAATTAAATTCAAGTCAATGATTGATCCGGCCCTCGGACTCAATCTAGGTTTCTCATCTGGCCCCTTGTAAAAAATAATTGCCCACCGCTGCTATAAGAGCTACTAATGTAGAGATTTGGTTGCAAGAGTGTGATGAAAATTCACTTCAATCTCAAAATTGACCACAGCATGAAATACTGTATCTATGTTTGTACCTGCTACGTCCCGCCCACAGAAACATGGAATACTTTGTTGTTGGCAAAGGACATTGTATAAAAAAACAAAAAAACACATGCAGCCAATGCTAAAAAATGTGTTTTAAATTAGATTGTAGATGGCCTTTGGGCCCTGTACCTGCACAGAGTTGGAGGGTCGGGGCGCGATCCTCCACAGCAGCTGACTCCCAGGGATCATCTGCACAGTGTCAGCGGCTGGAGACGGCACCTCCTCCTTCTCTTCTCCGCCCTCAAACAAATTAAAAAAAATACAATAAAAATAAACAACAAGCATCATGTTACAAAACATCAAACTAAATAAAATATTCCCTCTGAACAATATGTGTAATTAATATATAAACAGAACAAAACCTTAACTTTGAACATGGCTATATCCATTATTAAGCTGAAAATAGGCAATTATGGCACTTTATTAGGGCTGGGTACCGTTAAACGATACCAGTACGGTATCGAAAAAATAATGAAGGTACTACCGGTAAATTGGTACCGAAAACTGGTAGCGAAACAATATTTATCGTTAGAAAGCAAATTTGTCTTCCTGGTGGGTCTGAGACTGCAGTAAAGAAAGGGCTGAGGTGTTTCAGCTCAAATAAATGATAAAAACACTAAAAGAAACAGTGTTTTATAGAATAAATGATCATTATTGTTCTGTTTTATGGTTCTACAACAAAACTAAAATCAAGCACGAGGATAAATGACTCGATTTGAGAATATTAGTCTTGTTTAGAGCAGTTTTGACCAGATTAGACATATTTACTACTGTCCTCTAGATTATTTGGTTTATTTCATGACAATTTTTACTGATTCTAAGGTAATCTCACTTGAATTAGGGAAATAAAACTGCCCAAAGACCAATTTTCTTACCCCATTGGTAAATTAATTTAAATAAAAAAGGAACTAAGTAGAAATCTATTGAAGCAAGTCAAAACAAGTGGTTAGAATTAGGTCAAATGAGCCACTAAAACAGCTCAAATTTAGATAAATAAGATGAATTTGGGT
>OMNZ01022889.1:14499-24699 GCA_900303255.1 Lesueurigobius sanzi | reverse complement strand
CCAGCGACTAAAACGGCCTCAGGAACAGCTTTTGAACGAGGTGTAGCATGTCCATATTGACCAACATTTAGCTGCTCCTGGAGCTAAAATATCCAATATTATGCTTAAAAAGCTAGCGCGAGATAAAAAATAATCAACCACCTGCTGTAGGGAGGCTAAATGAGGCCAGTCTAGTTAAAATAATAAGTAACCATCTACATACTATTATATACAAATACAACACAGGCTATTTAACTTTTGGATATGAACAGTGTGTACAATGAGGACATAAATATTTCCTATTATTTTCATCTGAAATGAAAATTGTGAGACCCAAAACACATCATTACACATGCTTATTACAAATATTATATTCAATAAAATAACTTTTCTTTAACTGTATAATTCTGATCAAACTTCTCTTAAAAGTAACATTATAATTGATAAATGACTCCAGTAAATGGAAATGAACTAACCACTTTAACCCAGCTACAAAGATGTATGTTTGAAGAAAATGCCTTGTACTCGTATCGGTACTCGGTATCGGCAAGTACTCAAATCAAAGTACTCATACTCGTATCGGTTTGAGAAAAAGTGGTATCGGTGCATCCCTAATAAAAACTAAGCAAAAATATTCAAAAACCCCTGAACAAATCTTCGTAAATAATGTAAACAAAGTGAAACCACAAATTTAAACTTGGCTCTATCCATTACCTACTTACTGTCTCACCAAAATGCCTTGGTTTCATATGAAAACATAAAATGACAGAAAACTTCCAATACATTTTTTCCTCATATTCATCTCAGTAATATACAGCAAGAGTTTCATATTGATATCACTTAATTGAAATATTTTCACCTCTTCACCTGCAGTGTCTCGCCTTCAGTAAGCAAAAGAGCGGTTACGAAAACACAATATCATTCATGAAAGATATCATTAATTGCATGAAAAGCTAAATGTAATTCATTTTCTGAAAATAATGAAAGAGCGTCTCTCAAAAGTATTCGCTCCACTTTGGCAGTTCAATGACAATGAGGTACAGTATATGCAACCGTTTCTTGAATGCGTGACATCACAACCTTCCAAAAGATTATGCTTTAAAATTGAGGAGGAGGGCAGCTGAAAATGTCATGGTGGCAAAAGTGCAGATTTCTAGTCTTATTGAGTTTATTGCTAGCCTGGTTTTACCATACCCTCGTGCTCATTTCGTATAGAGGGTCTGGAGCTCCGTTATCAGGTGGGAGGGGTCAACTCCTTTTAAAGATTGAAACGATTGGATCTGATTTTACCCAATCGCTAGCCTGGCCTTAGCCATCAGTATTATCATTTCCTGGATAATGCTTGACGTCACCTACAACACCCTCCTCCCCCGCTCGCTGAATGGTCTGAAGAAATTCAACTGATGTATCGCAGCCACTGAGGTCAGACCCAGACTGTAACATGTAGGGAGTTTACAGATGGCTATGGCCAGGCTTGTTTATTGCTAATTTCTCTGTAATTCCTGGGTCAATCCACATGAAACAAAATGATGTTGGCAAATAGACAGGACTTTAAGTCAGAGAATAATATGGCAGGTTTGTGGATAGCACTTTAGAATACGGCCCGATAACTACTGGTAACTACTAGGTAATTACCTAGTAATTGCTATAAAAAAAACAATAATTACCCAGTAACTCTTAGGCAATTAACTCTATCTCTAACCCTAATCCGGTACCCTAACCCTAACTCTTAGGTAATTAACCCCAACCCTGACCCTAACCCTAACTCTTAGGTAATTAACCCCAACCCTGACCCTAACCCTAACCCTAACTCTTAGGTAATTAACCCTAACCCTGACTCTTACATAGCCTATAACCCTAATCCCCTTACTAGGGTAATTACCTAGTAATTGCCTAGTAATTACCTAGTAGTTAGTAAATACCTAGTACTTACAAGTTGTTACCGGGACGTATTCTAAAGTGTAACCGAAAAGAGAAAAGGGTTATGAAATTTACCCAACAACTGACTGAATTAGTCTTGCAGAGATATCCAAAAAGACAACTGAGCGCACATGCAGGGCTACAATAGATATTATTTACAAGCCGTGCCTTAAGGCTGACTGTACTTTAAAGTTTTAATTTCTCCCTGCTTTTTATATCCAGCAATAAAATAAAATTTGCAAACACAACCATTTTGCAATAGCCGCATGCTAATGGCTTTTGCGGGGCAGCTTATAAATTTACTGGGCCAATTGTACGTACATAACCCAAAGGCGGAAAAACAATAGCGTGGAGAAATATATGCAGCACATTAACGACGCCTATAAAAGTCAATATTAATCACACCAACACTGTAACAGATCATTAGTCACACATTAAAAACTCAGGCAAAGATGGGATTTATATGAGATTTAAAGTGTAATTCATTGTACAGTGTGGGAGGAGGTTCGATACAGGGAGGGGACTGGACGCACAGACATAAGCAGCTTGAGGGCTCACAACAATGGAGACCGAAGATGTGTTTAAAAGGGATGAATATACAATAAAGCTTTCATTTGTCCAAGTCATTATCAAGCTCCTATTGATTGTTCTGTACCCACTGTCAACATCATTTTTCAACGTTAATTCAGCCTTGTCTGTGTCCAGTTAATAGAAGCAGCACAAACCAGTCTAAGCTCAAACTATGGTTCGTGTACAACATGGTGATTCTACAATTTAGGCTTTAGTCGTTTTAAGGCGAGACACTGCAGGTGAATAGGGGGAAAAAATAATGAGTTGCTGTATATTATGGACATAAATATGAGGGAAAAAATGTATTCCATAACATTGCATTTTATGTGTAACAATGACCAAAATTGTCTATATTTTCAGCAACCATATCTAAATAATGGATGAAGCCAGATATGGTTGACATATAAGTTACAAAGATTTGTTCAAAGAGGATTTTTGATATCTTGTTTTGTTTTTAATAAACTTCTTATCGGCACGTTATGCAGTGGTTAGCGCTCGTGCGACACAGCTAAAAGGTCCCGAGTTAGATTCCTGGGCTCAACGGATTGTAGAGTTGAAGGAGTAAAGTGTAAACTTGATAAATTACTTTTCAGTGTAGTAGTAGCGCATGCGTGAGATGTTGTCCGCATATTTTCTTCACTCGCTTGTCCCAGAGAGGATACTATCATATACGTACAGCGTCTTGTTGTGGACTTTACACACTCCACGTGGATAATACCAAATATGTCAATATTTATGCATGGACACGCGGGTGAGAGGAACGAGAGGTGAAGGAAAAAGGCGCAGCTGGAATCAATTTTGGTGTCTCTGCAGTTCAGTTTACATCTCTTTTAGACCCTTTTAGAACCAGACAAGTCCTGATTTGATCTTTATCTAGCCTGATGGTACTTGGAATGCCACATGTTGGTTCCACCAGATCCAAAGCATGTCTTAAAAGGAGCTTTATCAGGTTTAAACTTAGAAAAAGAGACTAAACCAGGTCCGAAACAGGACTAAACCATGATTAATGTAGTTTTAAACAAGGAACTCCTCAAAGCAAGACAAAACGTGAATAGATTTGCCAGTAAATTAACCACAGTCAATAAAACTACGCTTTTGTACACAAACAAACTTCATTATGCTCCTCAAAACTTCCTTTTTCAAGATGATGTACAATGAAACCGTTGGCAAAGGCATGGATCAAAGTTTCAGCGACCAAAACGGATGAGTGAAGATGAGCTGAGTTTTTAGGTGAGGGAAGCCATTATGTAGACTTGACGGATGTGTTGTTTGGAGAAGTGGTCGCTGTCTAAAATAACTCAGACACTGTGGATATTGCGAGGTGACAGAGCGCTGTTATTGATAGAGAGACCAAAATTGGGGACATTTTTTAGGGGAGAGGCCTGATGAGTGTGTCACTTTGATTAAGGAAGTGGCTTGCATCTGTTATAAAGTTTTGGTGAGTGATTTTTTTTTTTTTCCTTCAGCGCTGATTGAATTGCGTGGATGAGGGTGTTTTTTTTGGCAAGTTGTACGCGACTTGTTGGTTTAGGGAGTCGGTGCTGCAATCATTTTAAAGCCACAACTCATGTATCAATCTGGCAAAACATTCTGACCACTGACAGGGGTAAATAACATTTGTTTCTGTCTTGGCAAACGCAAGTGACCGGGATTTATTGTACAGTGAGTGAACCTTTCGCCTTCAAAGTTGATGAGTTGCAAGCAGGAAGGATGGAGGACAATGAGCCAAGACAAAACGATCAGAGCTTTTCTTTCTCAGTAGTAAAAGTGGTCTAGTGGTGTGCGGCCCTTACATTCCTGAGCAAAACACTTCACCCATGCTTGAAGTGATAGTCTGGATGTCTAAATGTAATAAAAATGTTATAAAATGTGCAAAGTCAACCACCAGGCCTTGAATTTTATGTAAAGTTACTAATAATCCTCCATCTCTCATTGCAAAGTCCGGACCAATGACAAGAGCTTTCCCTGAGCTTGCAATCATCTGTGATTTGAAAACAGGAGGCCAATCAAGAAGGGAGGGGGAAGAGCTACATTAAAAAAGTGTCCCTCTTTCTGTCTTATTTTTGATAACTTCCAGTTCCAGGCTATAACTAAATGTGGTGTAAGTGAGTGAAAACAGTAATTGGACTTGGCGGTTGGTGTAGACTGGGAGCCAGAATTTCTTGCTTAGTTTTTGGAAAAGCTAGTTATTGGTGAATAATCTATGTTTTTAGGGATTCAATACTCGGGAAAATAGGAAATAAATATTGAAAAAAACATTCAAAATCTTGTTAAGGGGAAACACTGGAGGCAAAACTCAATATTTTAAAAGAAATCAGATTTTAGGCCAGTTTGCTCTGTATACTATCACCTGGAAACAAGTAAATGTCCTAATCTTCACAAAAAGGAATTATAGCACTGATTCAACGTTTCTCCATAGAACTACTGTATATGGGGAATTGTAACATCAATGACCAGTTTCTCAAAATACATTTTTCTCACATTGCGGCGACAACATCTCATCTTTAGTGGTATCAAACACTGACTGATCAGTGTTTGATAGTGTTTTGGATTTCTGTGTTGGCACAAGTTTTGTTGCATGTGGTGGGGCTTAAAAGGGATTTGGGCCTTTTAGGTTGTAAGGGATGTTATTCACTTTCAGCTGGTATTCATATTTCAGCTGGTATTTTATATCTTTTATGTTTCATTTATTTTTATTGTACTTATTTTCGTTTTGTACTTGGTTCTCTACTAGCTAAATTTTTACAGATTTATTCACTAATTACTAGCTTATTCCAAAACTAAACAAAATATCCCAAATCTCAACAAAATAAAAACCATATATTTAAACCTTGCTCTTTCCATTATTTGGATTTCATCACCAAAAACAAAAAGGAGACGTATTCGCTGGTCCTCACTTCTTGAAAAAGGCCTGTTGGAGCCGATACATGTGGAAGAAACCATATGTTTTGAAAGATTTTAATATGTATTAGCCCAGTACAATAAAGTCTTTTTAGAAAATGTAAATACAGAATTACAATATGGGAGGAGTGCCTTGGTTCTGCATTTTTCTTTTCTTAAGCTATTTGAGCCATTTTTACACATAAAATGCCTCCTTTTTATATGAAAAAATAAAATGACAGAAAACATTCAATACATTTTTTCCCCATATTTATGTCAGTAATATACAGCAAAAGTTTCAAATGAATATCTTCCAATTTACATTTTGTCCCCATTGAGCTGAAGTGTCTCGCTTTAATCTGAATAACATAGATTCAGGGGAAGGAGCCGTGGGAAACTAGTGACTGACATGCTGGTTTTGAAATTGAGGTGCCATGCTAAAAACATGCTTCCTAATGTCCTCAGCCATAATGGACAGCACACCCGGCTGATGTAGTCCTAAAGTTTAGCTAACACAAAAGCAGTTTATTACCACAACGCCGACAAAAATCGCCTCCGTGCCTTCAATTGCAATCAACTGTAATTTCCGATCCCCGCTCCGACTGCTCCCCGTGTCTCTATTATTGTCAGAGCCTCACTTGAGCAGACAGCGTGAGTAGTGGGATGTGACAGTAGAGCTGGAGCGCGGCGGCCCCCCGGTGAGCGGGGATCCCGGCACATACTGATGTTTTGATACAGTCTCACGCTGCGGGAGCCCGTGGCGGGGAACAATGCTGTCTATGTTAAAGTTACAGCTCTTGTTGCTTATGAAAAATGCTACAGTTTGTGTGTGTGTTTTCCCCCCACCTAAAACGACAGGGGAAAGGTTTGAGTGGAGTTCAGCGGTGTGCCACTTACCAGACAAAGTTGAAAATGTACAGTTATATATAAAAACGTGGGGGAAGCTGTGAAGTGAGAATCCTTTAGTTCTTTTGTTGCAGTAAGAGATTAAGATGGCATTGTAGACTAGGGTTTTCCAAACTTTTCAGCCCAGGATCCCCAAAAGAACCCTGAGTTACACACATACGTATACTTAAACTATATGTATGATTTGATGAGAAGTTAAAGTGGTTGTTTAGGTTTGTAGAGTTTATTTTATTTCCCATGTTGAGCTGGAGTAATTGTTTTATAAGCAGAGGTACAGAGTCACCACAAACCAGATATTTGAAGAACCTTGAGGAGACTACTTTTAGCTCTTGCCCATACAGCCGTATACTGCCCAGGGCGCAGTACACGTGTTCACCCATATTTACTTTGATGTGTTTCAAAGGCTATTTGTTTAGAAGTGGGCGGGGTCCTCTGGAGGAGCACAACAGGCAACACTGGATCACAATACTGCAATGCAGTCTGTGGGACATGGTGAGAACGCTGTGGATAAATACTGCTTTTTATGGACTTTATTTAATTAATCTGAAATGCCAAGATAAAACTAGAGGAAACAGCTGCTAAAAGCTGATCTACGTATAAAAGTGCTATGTGCTAAATTGGGCGACAGTGGCGCAGGTGGTAGAGCCTCATGATCGGAAGGTTGGGGTTTGAATCCCGCCTCCTGCAGGTGCACACTCTCATTGTGTCCTTGGACAAGACACTTCACCCTCCTTTTCCTCCAGAGTGTATGAGTGTGTGAATGGGTGAGTAGTTTCTTGCTGTAAAGTGCTTTGAGTGCCTAATGTACAGTTGTGCTCAAAAGTTTACATACCCTGACATGATAACACAAAAACCTTTATTTCACTCATGGTTAGTGTTTGTGTTTGTTTATGCGTTTCAACTAGAAACTAGCCAAATGTCCCTGATCAGAAGTCTACATATTGTGCATCTTGAAACAAACATACATTTAGCCCAATTTTGTCAGAGAGTCCTGTATTTCAGCTGAAGTGAGTTTTTCTTTGCTCCTGAACAATTTTCCTGGCAGTTGTTGAAGGTCATGTAAACGTTAGATCAGGGACATTCGAGTAGTTTCTGTTTCTATATTATTTCAAAAGTGTAAACTCAGTTCTTTGACAATAAATGGCTTCACACAACCACTAACCATGAGTGGAAAAAAGATTTTTGTGTTATCAAAATCACAAAATTAGTGCTCATAAATTTATGAGCACAACTGTAGCGCTATATATTTACCATT
Source organism: Lesueurigobius sanzi (assembly GCA_900303255.1). Taxonomy (NCBI): domain Eukaryota; kingdom Metazoa; phylum Chordata; class Actinopteri; order Gobiiformes; family Gobiidae; genus Lesueurigobius; species Lesueurigobius sanzi. The sequence continues at coordinate 17,189 of OMNZ01022889.1, read as the reverse complement.
TAATGTTATGCTAACAGCAGCTAATGATGAACAGTGGCTTTCACCTTTTACAACTGTATAACGTTGGGAAATAATAATCTAGTATAATAATAATCTAATAATAATAATCTAGCGGAACGTGCCTGTTTGCATGAGGGCTGTCTCCTCTCTCCTCTGACAAATCAGAGGCGGGCAGTCTGTTCACGTCATGTATTACCAGAGCAGCTCTTTGGCCTGAGGCAGAGCAGCGCTCCCAAAATGTGCTCGCTTTGGCCCTGATCTGACACAGTTGTGCCCAGTTGTGGCCAGTCAAAATACAGTTAAACACAGGCACATGGGCCCCATCCCCAGTTTTGCCAGCGGAAACAGGACATTTAAAAATATGACTTTACTTGACTACATCGAGGTAAAAGTAGTGGTTAACTTTTAGTCTAGTTGTATTTTTAAAAATATATACAAGCATGTACATTCAGTAAAAAACTACTGCTAATTCAAAACAAAGCCAAAAAAGAACACACTGTATTTACAACCTAATGTGCTTAAATGTAAGTCTCTGCATTTCTTTAATCATGTTCATTTAGAGAAACATAAATTACACTTTTTTACGTTGTTTTATTTAGCCTCTTCTACTGCTGCACTGCAGAAAGCTATATAAAACCTCATTGTCTTCCTTTGCACATATTTTAAAGCAATGTTATAATCTAGAGAGTCTGTGATAATCATATTCACTGCCGGTCTATTGAGAGATATGATTTTTTTATAGCCAACATAATAAACCAGGCCATATTTCATTCTGTATTTTTTTCCTCTATTTCTATTTCTGAGCAACTTGAGTTTATTTGAGGCTTTTATGATTTCATCTAAGCACTGTTTGAAAGCAGGAACAGAGGAAAATAAAATGGTAAACTAATTAGCCATATGTCCTTGGGGGATGCAAAATATGTTATGGGGATGGCCTTGTTTCCCCATTGTAGTCGATTTGGAAACAATGATAGGTCTCACCCATGGAGCAGTCTGGTCCCATCCAGTTGGGATCGCAGCTACACAGGCCGGTGTCGGGGATGAAGGCCCCGTGTCCATGGCACTGATCCGGGCACTGGGCTCTGGGCAGCTCGCAGTGCAGACCTCCCCAGCCTGGTTTGCAGTGGCATTCTCCGTTCACGCAGATGCCATTGTTGGAGCAAGTGGGGTCCAGGCAATCCACTGCTTGGGCCAACCAATGCGGGAGTCATAAAAGAGCGGACGGAAGAGATAAAAAATGACATTAGCACTACAGTTGGGAAGAAGGAGGAAGGATAACATAGTGCATAGTATGAAAACAATACAATGATAGCAAAATGTTGGGTATATTTCAAATGAACAAAGATGAAATAGTGTCGTTTGGGTCAATGTAAATGAAATGTGTTGATTGACAGCTTGTTTACCTACTGCTGTTTTGAAGATGCTGCTCTTTGAAATGCAATTTAAATGCATATGGACCATATTAGGCACAAGCTTCTGGCCAAGGTTTTTCTATACTATCCGTAGGAGGAAAAATTAGGATTGTTGCCATAGCAATTACAGCTGGATTTGTAAGATTTTGTGTGAACGTTTCATCAAACAACAACCTGCATCCCCGATACTATGAGGTAAACATGTTCTTTATCAGATATTGTTTTTACTGATTGCAATTGTAATACTATTCAAAATTACATTCACTTCTCCAATACCAGCAAAGCACAATTTCTAGAACTAAGGCCCCTCTCGCCCAGTCTTTCCCAGTTTGCTGTGGCATATAAGTGCGTCACAAAAAACCCTCAGGTGTGCCATGGAAGATTATCCAATTCCACCTGATTGATATTCTAAGTGTCAATTCAGGGTTTTCACCAACTAAATTGAGACTCAGATTGTTGTTATATTTCAACAGATATACTTTTTGTGACATTTTTGTTTGGTGGTGTGCTGTAACATTGTACCATGGCTCAAAAGGTTTGGGAAACTGCTCTAGCCCTTGTATCTGGCCCCAAAACATAGATATGTGCACCTTGAACTTTGCAGTTCAAGGTACATAGAAAAAAAGTGCACTTCGAATGAAACTTTGTTGCACAAGACACTGCTACATAAGGGCTAGCTTAAATACAGTATAAGAATCTCAAAGATGATCAAGCCCTAAATGCACTGGCTAAAAAGAGTAGTAAGAGTACACAAAAGTAGTAAGAGTAGTACTGCTTAGTAACATCCTGCTAACTTCCTAGGGTGACGACTGTTTCCTGTTCTTGTTTATTCCCATGATGAGCTAGCCGTGTCTCTTTGAAATGTATACATATTTAAACTCGGGGTGGGAACCTCTGGGTACCTCACGATTCAATGCAATACATGGCTTGTGATAATCTCACGATTTGCCGATACTGCGATAATCAATATATTGCACATAATAACATAGACGCCATATCACTATTTTTAAAGAAACATGAGCATTTTTGTTTTATTTAATCTTTTCAATATTTTTACTTTATAAACAACTACATGCTACATTTATATTTGTTTTCAAATGCATTGTTCATTTTTTTTTAAATAGTGACAGATCACTTCATTTATATTTAAATGCACCATAAACCTGTTGCCAAAAGGAATAAATTAGCCACAAGTTAATCTTATTTATAATTATAAACACTATTATTAAAAGTTATTTATTTGTGTGACAGGGTTTGGTCCAAGTTCTTAAAATGTTA
>OMNZ01022878.1:0-12085 GCA_900303255.1 Lesueurigobius sanzi | reverse complement strand
CTAAATTTACATTTTAGCAAAAACCTTTAGGAGAAATTGTCTAACTTGTGAAACTCTTTGCAAAAGTCTTTATTTGGACATTCAAATTCTAGTGTTAAGGCAAAATACTATTCTATTTTAACTACAGCATTTGAGAAACATTTCAATGAGTAGATTTTCTTTCCACTGAGGTTTGTTTTGTTGTGAATTATGAGAATAGAAAAATACATTCAGTAAACATGCTCTGCCTGTGTCTCACCCAGTTGGTTGAAGTGCGTGTCGATGCCGTGAGGTCCTGGCACCGAACACACCAGTCTGGTTTTGATGAATGTGCTCCATTTGTTCACCAACACTCTCTGACCACCAACATCGTTCTGCCAAATCAGAAATAACATTTCAAAAACAAAAGCCATTCATAAAATATTTTATAGAAAATATTATAAGGAAATAAAATGGAACAATTGGGTTTTTGGAGGAGATGATAATTTGACCTTCCAAGTATAAGGTACTGGGTCTAAATTAGATCTGAATTGGACTTAATTGTGTCTAAATCGGTTGTAAATCAAACACACACCTATCTAAAACATGGATGACTAAAATAAGATAATTACTTATGGAAACAGGTCAATGCAACCTCCATTCTGCGCCAAAAGTTAGTAGAAATGCGCCCAGGAAACAAAAACAACCAAAAAAACATGCCAAATCATGTCTTGGTTCTCACCCATTTATGGCTAAATCATTGAGATGCCTTTTCTCATTGGACTAATATTATCACAGGACCTCAGAGTTCAGCTAAATATAGTAGGTCATGTGCAGGGGAATTATTACTTTACAAATTACAGACATGGCAGATTCACACTGGATTAACATCACAGACAATCTCCACAATTATTACAAATGGCAGGAGGTCCCGAGGTAAAACTAATCCTGAGAGTAGGGCTTTTTGATTTCATGACAAAATGTAAAACCGAATAGCCCTAGAAAATGGCCAGAAAACATGAGTAATCAAGTAATAATATCGTAGCTGGGTGGCAAACTGTATAATGCCTTATTTCTCCTAGTAACCAAGCTATTTCCTTCTTCTTCTTACAGTATGTTATTACCGTGCTGTAAATTATAACGCTTGCATTGAAACATCAGCTATAGCTTATATCACCTTTTCTCTCGGCATGTGTTTTAAAGCCAGCTCCACTTCTTGTTTAGTTTCAGTCTAAGTGGTTATGACACGACCTGACTACTTCTTGGAAAGGAGCACCCATTCATGAAGCGATGATATTACTTTGGCAGAGCGGGACTGTGATATGAAATGCACAATGAGAAAAACAAGGTGGATTTTCAATTACAAGCAAAAAAGCGGACGAGCGTGTAGTGTATATCCGTATGTGGTTTCCGTGCGGAGACGGCATCTGGTTTGAAATGGATGCGTGAAAGAATGTGAGGAGCATTCGGACCAGCTGGGGCAGAGCTTGCGCCGGACAGCTGTGAGTCTTGGACAGATCTGGGATATTAGATTTCTTTTGTAGTCTCCTGAGAAAACCGCAAAACTGCACAAGCCCCAGAGACTGTTTACCTTTTCCCATGAGACAATAGAACAAGATAAGGCTATTGAGTCAATCTGTGCAAAACTTTTGTAACATGTCTAAATCAGAAATGTTCGAACTCTGCTTTTAAATGGCGATGTTGGAAGGTATAGTATAACCATTTGAGACCTTTGAGGCACTCGTTCGGCATCTTGTCCATGGTATAATCACAGACTTTTCCATGACATTGGAGCAAGTCAAGCTTCGAATGGATTATGACGAATGCGAATGATCTCACCGCACACACTCGTCCGACCCGGGTGTGAATGGCTCCCTCTCGGTCTCCGGCCTCAGTCACTTTCTCAGTGAAAAAGAAATACACTTTGTTGTCGTCTTTGTCGTCATTGTCCGGGATCAGGTGAGCGGCCACGAATCTGGGGTCTGCAGGGGAGACGTAGATTTTAAATATTCAACATGAAATGCGTAAAAACCTTACTTTAACAACTGACTTTAAGAACAATACTCGTGTAATTGTAAAAATGGTGGAAGGCAACGTCACTGTGGTATTCAAAAGCAGATGGACTTCTTTTTGAAGCCATTACTGAGAACTGGAGGAGAACCTTTTAATGGTCATAAGAATTCATTTCCATTTTAGTAGCACAGGTTCATGACTTTGAGTGAATTTGCCAAAGTGGATTCATGAATGTGCTACCCCTGGCCATCAACAGGACGCTCATGTGTTACTCCCATAGATTGTGCTCATAAGTTTACATACCCTTTTAATCTTTTGCCCATTTTTCGTAGAACATGAGTGATAACGCAAAAATCTCATTTTCCTCACTCATGGTTAGTGGTTGTGCGAAGCCATTTGTTGCCAAAGAACTGAGTTTACTCTTTTGAAATCATAATGAAACAGAAACTACTCAAATGTCCCTGATATAACGTTCACATGACCTTCAACAACTGCCAGGAAAATTGTTCAGGAGCAAAGAAAAACTCACTTCAGATGAAATACAGGACTATCTGGCGAAACTGGACTCTCTGAATTTTTTTTGTTTGTTTCCAGATGCATAAAATGACTAAACTAAAATGAATAAACTTTTCATCAGGGGCATTTGGCTACTTTCTACTTGAAAAGTGTAAACAAACAGGTTTTTTGACAATAAATATGGCTTCACTTTTTTTTGCGCCCCCTGTGTTCTTTTCTTGTGTGAGATCAAGAAAGAACTATCTTATCTCGTATCTTATCTTACAGATTTTAGTACTATCATTCATATTCTATGATGAAATGCATAAGTTTACATACTCTGACTTTCTGCCAGGGGATGTAAAAATTTTGAGCACAACTGTATACAGTATATGCCATGTGAGATTTACACACTCTTTACACACACTATTTTAAATGTGTTTGAAGCTAATAAATATGCGCTCTGTGAGACCGGTCACGTTTAATTGTGTCTAAAAACATTAGCTCTTTGAGGCTAAAATCTCTCTCAATGACTGTTAGTAGACACTGAAAACTGAACGTCTTGTTCATGTGCTTGTGTGTGAGAGGTGTCCTCCGTAGTCACGCTATAATACTGTTCCCAAATACAATGTTTGGGTTACGTGCTCTGCCTGCTCTGGGGCGACAGTGGTGAAGATGGTAGAGCTAGTCGTCTCCTGACTGGAAGGTCAGGGGTTGAATCCCCCAATGTCATTGTTTCCATGGGCCTGACACTTCACCCACCTTGCCTTGCCTTTGTGTGTCTAATGTAGGTAGAAAAACACTATATAAAAATAGATTAATGAATATTACTAATAATAATACTGTATAACGCGTGTATGAAAAGCACCTTCAAGTGTAAAAACAAAATATTGCTGAAAAACAAAAATCACCCAGCCCTATTGCCAGGTTGAAGTATGTGGATAATATTTACCATGTAATAGTTTCTGGTCAGTCTCTGTCCTCATAGTAGAGCGTCCTCCCATCGTCCTGAGGATCACATGATCACTACCTAAGAAGTCTGCCGTCAATCCAGTGTAGAGCTCACCTCCTGAAACCAGAAAGATGTGGGTAAAAAACAACCACAACACAGAATAACAGAAATATAGGTCAGAGAGAAGTAGGTGACTGCCTGCAACACCAGTGTGGACTGAGAAGTGAATGGTAAGGAAATCATACCTGACAGAAACAGATTTGATTCGGTTTCAGAGTTTAAAACAGCAATCTGAAACTGAACAACTACTTTGCATCCTCCACTGAGAATAACAGCACTTCCATTTCTGACCAAACAGCGGAAATTTAGTCACACAATCCTTCCTGGATCAAGAAAAACACTTAGCTGTTGTTGTCAGCCATTACTCAAAAACCTTACACCACTTGGAATAAGCTGAGGAGAAATCTGCACTACATCTATCAAATAGGAAGACAGATCATTTTCAAATTAAGAAAACTTTTATGTGCAGGAGAAGCCACCATTTGGCATTTATAACAGCAAAGACTAATGTACTTATTGGCTTGGTGTGCAAGAGAGATCTCATGACTACAGTATATAAGTCATTTTTCGTATGCAATTTAAAGGCAGAAGATGTCCCTTGTCCAGGGTAAACATTTTACAAACCAATTTGATTCACATAAACATGAAACTGTCTGGAGACTTGTATATCAATGGCCATTAAGCTGATGAAAGGCTGTGTTAAGTCGAGTCTCATGTAGACAGGTAATTGTTTGTTTTGGAGAGAGAGGTTATGGTGATAAAATAGACATTTGCTTTGTTTGTTGATCCACAAGGTCTATAGACGGGTCATGGGGCGACAGACAGATGACACTGAGGTCCAAGGTCAAGCTAAAGGTCAAGTTTAGGTCAACCCTGTGATGCTCGCTTTAATGTCCTCCAACAAAGTCTCAAAGTCTTCTCTCTCAAAGTTATTACTTTTATTGGTTTCTAATCAATGAATCGAATCACATGATCAAATGTGAGGCTTTACTAATACAGGGTAAAACCACAATAGAGGGCAGCAGTGGAGTAACATAAGTCAGGGGTAGGTAGAAACTATCTTCAGGGCCCTTTAACCTCTTAAGCCCGAGGGTCCCCATTTTTGGAGACTTGCCACTTTTAGAGACAATCCTTGTTTATTGTAATCTATTTTTAAAATGTGTTCACAAAAAAAGTGTATTTTATGACCAAATATATAAATAGTTAATGTTAAATTTTTTTTGGCCAAAAAGTGTCAAATTGTGCCCTATTTATTACAATGGGATTCCGCCTAGACTATTTTAAATCAAAACCTCAATAGCTTTTCAATTATTCATTGTTACAGAGATAAACAGTTGGTAAAAAAAAGTCAATAATTAGCTGTAGTTACTATTTTTGATGTTTATTTGCTTCTTTACAATGAAAACCAGCTGTGTGTGTTTTTTTTCAGGCAGAATTCATATTTTCTGTCTTTCAACCTCAGTTACTCAGGCCCAATATGATTTTCTAGAAAATGTTCACATCTACAGTCTCCCCATAGACATTTATATCATATGAGAGCAATATGAACATTTTAGACATTTTACAACCTGTTAAAGCCTTCCAGAGGATATGTATACCAAATTTGGAAAAAACAGCCACGGGCTTAAGAGGTTAAAGGTGCACTATTTAAGTTTGTATGTGAAAAAACAAAACAGAAAAACTTTATATTAGTGTGTATTTACCTGAACCAATCCAGATCCGTCTTTTTTTTTGGCTCTGTAGACACTCAAACCTCTAACAATCACAGCATATACATTTGTGTTACCTTTTTGCCTCCATTTAATATTTAGAGTGGAAACAGAATAAATGCATAATGAGCCACGTGCTATTGGCCTTGCTATGTTTTACAGGCTTTGCTATTGTCATTCACACACAGTGGTATCAGACAGGTACTCGGTATCGGCGTCGGATCGGCTGGGGGAACAGTAATATGGGAACAACACTAGGGGCTACCGAGCATCTCCAGACCCAATGACACTCTTTAACAACTATGCGAGCTTAAACCTGCACCGAGATCCAAACTTCTGGGGATTTGGCTCAAAGAGGACCGTTTCCTGCCAGACACAATGCATTATGGGACAGAAAACTCCCAGCTGCGCACGAGGGAAGGTGGGTCATGCACATCTGCGCACACACAGTAACTTTTATTGAGTTTTAAGTGAAATTAGAGAACCCACTTTTATTATGGGAATTAACTAATAGCCTTATCCAGATGTTACAACAGAAGTAATTGTCCTTTTTATTAACTACACTGAATAAATATTTGTACATGGCCACACACAGCCTCCTTTGCAGCTCGTTGTAAACCATGTTGAAACCTAAATGTTCAAAGACATTCACGGAAAAAAGGAGAAGAGAACAGTGTAAGAATGCATTCAGGAGAAACTACTAAAAACTCGGAGAAAAGCCGATAACGTCAACGAGGGATTTTGAAGTTTAAGAGGGACATTTATTAGGGAAGGATTGCGTTATTTGATGCTAGATACACGCTCACTAACCCCCAACAGCAATCCTAAACCGAGACAAATTGCAAAACATACAGGTTGCATTCATTATGGAAGCTGAAGATCACAATCGGCTCCAGCTAGGTAAATCCCCGAAGATAAAATGTGCCCTACCACTGAAGGTGCTGGCAAAGGGAAGACTGGGATCGTGCGGGACCTTTCCTCGTCCATTCTCCACATTCGAGACGTCCAGGGAGAAGGAATGCTGCAACGGAAATACATGAGGCGTCAGGGGAACATTCAGGAGCAATAGTATAGTAGTAGTTCAATACATTATTAAGATACACTATAGTGATGGTGTGCACAATCCTTATTCCCGTGTGAAACTGTGTCGACTTCAAAACCAAACAAGAGAAATCGATGAAGACTGAGGGCTAATAGTCGCTCTCGCTCTAAATGAAATAATGAGTGGATCGAGTTTCCCCAAACCTAGTTATTACCTTCTTAAAGATCGCTCTCTTTTGGGAAATCATTTCGTCAGCCGCAAATGCATCACTCATACAAACTCAGGTGCTGCCCAGAGACTGTTTAGCGCTGCCTCAGAAAGTCCCTCAACAGTAATCCTTCTCGCAGCGTTGGACTAAATCAGCGGCTCAATTTAGCATCAATTTAGGCCTGTCCTTTGACTGAACTGTCTGAGAACTAGGGCTGAGGAAATGCACGATGGAAATAGACTTCAAATATCAGCCGTTTCCCACAGCTCCCAGTGCGGACAGGCCCATGAGAGGAAAGGCTTGGTTTCAGAGCGATAGAGAACGTAATATTGAACGCAAATGTTTTATGAAGTGAAGGACCATATTGTCTGGGTTTATTGCTCGATTGTAAACGTTGTGAAAAAACTCTAGATACAGGCAAGCCATCTGCAAGAGGTCAAAAGGACTGGAAAGAATTTGGGAAGTTTGCTGTGTTGTTGATGTACTGCATGCCATACCAGAGTGCTCAAACAAGGAGATAGTGGTACTTACAGAAAAATGCTTTAACTTCAAAGGGGGTATGATGTTTTTTGTAGGTTTCTGTTGATAATAATGTCAAACAGGAGGGGTTTGAGCACCCGAATGAACCTAGGAGCTATGTTGTCTGGGGCATTATGCCTCTGGTAGGGTCTCCCAAGGCTCATACACTGCAAAAAGTCATCTCTTGATAAGTTAAAATGGCTTGATTCTTCTTATTCTGAGTCATTTTGTCTTGGCAAGTTAGATTATCTGCCAATGATACAAGTATTTTTGCACTTAAACTTAGATAATAAAACTAAATGTACTTGAAATTTCTTATTGTTGTTCCTTTGTAAGATAATTTCACTTGGCGAGTCAAAATTACTCAGAATAAGGTCAAGTATTCTGAATTTGAGCAAAATTAACTTATCAAGAGATGACTTTTTGAAGTGTAGGTCAGACCAAGAGCGGATCAGAAGCCCCTTATAATGAGACCATCAAGGCCAGTTACGTTGCCCAGAGGTGAAGGAGCGTCTCCTGTGGGCGCACCACCTGCAGGAGGAGCCATAAGGGACTGGTGCAGTGTGATCCCCACGACCCGGCAACGGATAAGCGGAAGAAGATGGACATCTTGATTATCTTACTGTTGTGGAAAGTTGTAAGGACTGTATATTGTTGGGTTAGACTTCATCCACAATCACGCAGTCGGACACATGTACGGGGCAGTTATGTTGTTTATTGAAAGTATCATTGAAAGTCTGGTCTGATTGAATAAAGTCTGGTCGCTCTTTTCTCTAACTGCCCTAACTGCCCACTGTCTCTCTGTGTGTTGTTGCTTAGCAACCTCTGCTCCTCCCATAATAACCTATGCTCCTTCCATAACTTAGAGAATTTACAACACTTACACTTTGTTGGTTAGAAAATGCTATATATATCTAAAAAAAACTTACTTCCTTCTTCATCAAATGATTTTCCGTAAGCCCCTCCCTCCCCCCTGTTCTTATGATAAAAAAAAACAACATTGTTTAAAAGCTCTAAATAGTTGAACTTGCGAAATGCCCCCACCCCCTTTAAAGTATCCCTCAATGTTTAAGCTTGTACTCTTCTTACAGTCTCAAACCACTAAAAGTATTTGTAAACTGTGTGATTCCCTGAAGGCATCTCATCAATGAAGTGTATATTGCAAGAGCAAATAAATAAATAAAATATGGTTAAACTTCTGGGCAAAAGGCAGCACAATGTGGATTTTGCTGTTTAAAAAAATGTGTGGCTATGGTTGTAAAATGGCATGGAATCTCACTTATTCCAGGGAATAGGCTTGTTGTGATAAACTGTGCCTCCCTCTTTCTATTGAACTGTCTGGTACTAGAAAGCAACTCAGTTCAAGAATCCAGTAATCTTTCCCTTCAGCAAAATGAGCAATGATGAACTTTTGAGTTACTGGTAAGCCTGTAGTGGTGATTCAAGTGTCCTTCCTGTGAACCGGACATCACATTTGACTCACAATGGGGTATTGTTTAAAGTTCTGGTGAGTTTTCTATTGAAGCCACATCACAGAAAAGATGAGGCCATGTAGATTACTTCCCTCAAATATACTGGCATATGTGTAGCATTTGTGTTGAGTTAAATGCACAGAATCATAATGATGGAAACACTGGCCTGGGGAGCCCCAAACCACAACAAACAAACACTCTGTTCTGAGTCCGCTACAAGTCTGTTTCATGAGTACAAGTAATTTATTCAAAAAGGAATTGATCCAGATGTCTCTGCCCAAGCTTGTTGTACCTTCTGTGTCCTCAAAGAACGTCGTATCACTGTGGCACACAAGACTTTAGTTGAGTTTGACCCAGATTTGTGTACACCTTAATGAGGGTTAAGTCAGGAGGATGGACACCAGGCATAAACCAATATCAGCATTACATATTCAACAATTTGCTAAACACTGTAATGAAATGGAGGCACCCATTTTAACTAACTAGTCTAGATTCTAGGGTCTAAAATACATAAAATATAAAATTCCTAATTTTTGACTTGGTTTAGTCGAGTTGCGCACACGGACACATGCGAGAGAGAGCAGAATGTGAGATGAAAACGAGGCAGACAACAGATGAAAGCGCTCTCACTGCACCTCCAAGATATATATCATGCATATAAGGCTTAAAACATGGATTAGGGTGTCTGTGCATTGATATTTTACATTTTACAAATTGAAAAAATGTCTCTAAATATTGTAAAATGTCCTACACTTCAACTACAGAGTACAGATGAAGACTGAAGAATCTTTGCCAACGGTGAAAGACATTATTTATTAGTTCTGAAATGCCTGCACCAGAGTGTTGTGCCCCCTGAAGAAAAAACAAAGAGAGATTATTGGCTTTAAAAATGTGGAGGAGAGTTTGAGGGTTTGAACAATTACATAATTGTTCCCAGGAAGTAGAAAACTAAACGCTGCAGAACGGTTGAAGAAGTCAACATGAAATGACCAAAGAAAACAGGGTTCATTCAAAACTGAAGTGAAATACTGCTCCAGGTCTGTTTTTAATGTCTCCATTAGTGCAAATGACAAATTAAACAATATGTTCACGAAAAACATTGTCAACACAATTATATTTAAGATGTTGCTAAAAAAGAAATTACCTATAGTTTAGCTAAACTATAGTTTTGCCAGGTTTGTCATTTTTTTGATCTTTATTTTTCACTTCCTTATTGGACTTGCCACTGGAAGTAAACAATCCATGACTGCTGTGCCAACCCAATGACACCAATGAGAAGTCATTAAATTGCTTTGATTAATACTTTGCACAAATATTATCCATGATCCTAATCTGGTTTAATGATGATTAACAGTATAGGTTGAATACCTGTGTGTAATCAGAAACATGTCCCACCAGCTGAGATTAGAAACTGCAGAATGTGCTTGCACAAATGACCAAAATATGGGGAATTTTTCTGAAAAAAAAAGCTAATAACTGTAACCATTATATGAATACTCGTTTCATATTATAGTTTCAGCAAAAGAATGTGACACAAATTAGACCTTTAAAAATCTTTCCTGGTTAAGTCTGTGACATGTTTGTGTGGTGTGTCAGCAGTCAGGGGTCCGGGCCAGTTAAAGGCAGGGACTGTGATATATTTGCTTTGGCCGGGATCAGTCTGAATGTGGCCTGGATGTTTCAGTATGTGGAAGTACTGAGTGTTTGTTTTGGCTCCGTTTCGATCACAGTGTGTAATGTGCAGGAGCAGTGATCCTATAGCCCACAATCAGACGGGGCAGGCTTTTAAACTGTAGAGCTTTCTGGACAAGGGCCACGGTTAATGCATAACTGAGACATACAGAAGTATTATTCCATTTCTTTTTATTTCTTTTGCAGCATTCAGCAGCACTCAAACCATCTCAAATGTTACCTCCATCTATAGTTTTTCATTCAAACATAATACTCTGTCTATACCGGAGTTGAAGTCGCACCAGCCAAAAAATGCATAATGAAGAAGAAAAAACATATATAAGTTGTGTTGTGGCATTTTACATAATATTATTATATATATTAGTATCACTAGTATATAGCAAGTTACAACGTGCCCATCGCTCTCCAGATGCATCTGATAATAAATGAATACACTTGGATAATAGATAAACATCATTTCATTCTCCTGAGTTATGTGGAGCAGATTCCACCACAGTCGCACTGGACATTTTTGGACCAAGAAAGACATTTCATCTTGAAAGGCAAGTCATAATTAATAACAATAGAATAGAGCAGTGGTTCCCAACCTTTTTGTCTTGCGTACCCCTTGGTCCTTTTATTTATACTCCAAGTACATCCTGCCTTCATGGTTTTGATGATTAGTTAGAAAGTGAATGACTAAAACTCTCATTTATCAGTAAAAAGACAACTAAATATTGTCAAACTCTCACTTAACATAATAATCAAAAACACAATTAAATTTGATCTCATTTTGTATCTGAAATCATTGGTTAGGGTTAGGGTTAGGGTTAGAAGTACCCCCTTCTAAGCTCTCGCGTACCCCCAAGGGTCCCCGTACCCCTGGTTGGGAAACACTGGAATAGAGAACAACAGGCTGAAATAGGTGTTTGGTATGTTAATGTTACATATAAAATTAATATATACTGTAAGTCGCACCTGAGTATAAGTTGCAGGACCAGCCCAACTATGAGAAAAAGTTCTACTTACAGTCTGTACAATATGGTCATTGTTCTTGTAATGATCTGTGTCCTCAATGACTGTTTATATTGATGCTGTTTGTTGAGTTTTATTTAGTCTGTTTTCTGAATGCGTGATGTATGTGTGTGTGGTCTGATCTTTGTTTGTCCTGAGTGAAATGAAACATGTTGTGTTTATTTATTTAAAGTTCTGCTACACTGGGACAGAGAGAAAGGAAACAGTAGTCTGTGTGAAACTTTAAGAAACTTAACAAAAAGTGTTGTTTTATTGGAGATAATTGCAGTTCTTTTTTAGACTTAAAGTGCACTATGTAACTTTTTATATCAACAGTTACATGAAGTTATATACAGTGTTGGGGAGTAACTAAATACATGTATTTAAAATATGTATTCAGAATACTCATTTTGACTAACTGTATTCAGGTACAAATACTCTCTCATTTGAGGGTATTTCGAATACAGTTACTTTTCAAATACCAAAGGAATACAGAAAGAGAGAGAGAGAGAGGAGAGAGAGGGGAAGGAGAGGGAGAGGAAGGAAAGAGGGAGAGGAAGGAGAGAGAGAGGGGGAGAGAGAGAGGAAGGAAAGAGACAGAGAGGAAGGAGAGAGAGAGGAAGGAAAGAGAGAGAGAGGAAGGAGAGAGAGAGAGAGGAAAGAGAGAGAGAGAGAAAGAAGAGAGAGCGAGGGGGAGAGGAAGGAGAGCGAGGAGGGAGAGAGACAGAGAGAGGGGCAGGAAAGAGGGAGAGAGGAAGGAGAGAGAGAGAAAGAAAGAGAGACAGAGAGAGGAAGGAGAGAGAGAGAGAGGAAGGAGAGAGAGAGAGAAAGAAGAGAGAGCGAGGGGAGAGGAAGGAGAGCGAGGAGGGAGAGAGACAGAGAGAGGGGCAGGAAAGAGGGGGAGAGGAAGGGGAGAGAGAGAAAGAAAGAGAGACAGAGAGAGGAAGGAGAGAGAGAGGAAGGAGAGTGAGA
>OMNZ01022846.1:0-12645 GCA_900303255.1 Lesueurigobius sanzi | reverse complement strand
CTCTCTCTCTCCGTCTCTTTAGCGCTGCTGCTGAGGGAGAAAGCGCTGCTGCAGGGGCGCTTTCTCGCTTTCTCCCTCAGACTTTTGCCATGTACAGAATCAGTCCCTTTCTGTCTAGAGGCCTGATTTTTTTTACACAAGCTCCGTCAGATCGTTCTCCACCCTGCCCCATCAAAAAACTTCAGTCAATGAGTTAAACTGGTAAACGTGGGTGGACAGGAGTCCCGCAGCACGAGGAGTAGGTGTGGCCGACGGGTCCATCTTAGAATGTTTTTATCAGTTGACTTTCTCCTGCGAGGACGCAGCATAAGTAGCCATGCGGTTGCTTGGTGGGCGGAGACTGTAACAAAAGAAACCTGACCTAAGCAGTATGGAAATGAAGTGTGCCGCTGTAATTACACGCCCCACAACGCGGGGAGAAGCAAGAGGAATCTAGCCGTTTTCAAACAGAAAATATATACTTTTAAAGATATCAATACTGTTATCTGAAACATGGAGAGGCTTCTCCGTGATCTGAACTAACAGATTCTGCAAAAAAATGAAAATCACTTATTTTCAAAAAAATCACTTCATTGTGGTTTTGCTCCAAACTCGTCCTGCGACTTGCGCCCGGAAAGGTCCTGTGCTGTCACATATTTCAATATTTTTTATCAATATCTCGATATTCAGACATTATTCTTTTGCAATCCTTCAAAGAAATTATAACAAACTGACAAAGGTCCAGTTGGCCTTTTGACTCGCCGCATCTGACCTATTATTGTATAGATTTACCATCGGGCGGCACGGTAGCGCAGTGGTTAGCGCTTGCGCTTCACAGCTAGAAGGTCCTGGGTTCGATCCCGGGCCAATACGGGGCCTTTCTGTGTGGAGTTTGCATGTTCTCCCCGTGTCTGCGTAGGTTTCCTCCGGGTGCTCCGGTTTCCCCTACCACCAAAAACATGTACAATAGGCAAGGTTGAATGATGTCTGGGTGAGTGAATGAGGGTCCGTTGGCGCCTGATGTGTGCAGGTTACCACTAGAGTGAATATTAATCAACTCATGTAAAGCGCTTTGATCATAAATAAAGCTCTTCTTCTTCTTCTTCTACCAGTGCATAAAGATATGAGACATTATTTGGATTTTTACAGATACATTCAAATACAAAAAACCTTTTAACCATCGTTTAACCAACCATTATTAAAAATACATCATATATTTATTTTATTTTTACTTCTGCATTTTTGTCCTTGTAACAAACTGTAACTGGGCTAATGGCCACTAGGGGCACTCTAGCGGAAAAAGCACGTGTTTAGTATAGAGTAACTGCTTTGTAGTTACCTCGCTACATAGTATGTAGTGGTACAAACTTGAAAATAACTAAGATATTACAGTGTAATTACAGAAATAGGGTGTAACTATCTTGGTTTTACATGGAAAGTATTATTATAGTACCTATTTTGTAGTTAACGTGTTAGTACATAGTATGCAGTCATCCAATACCAGGTATAAGTATGTTATTACAGAGTTATTACTGTAATAGGAGTGTAAATATCTTGGTATTACATGGAAAGTTTAGAGTTACCTCGTTAGTACACAGTATGTAGTGGTCAGTTATCTAAAGTATTACAAAGTTCCTACCTCAATGAACACTGACGTTTCCTCCAGTATCAGTTACTCGCTGTCCACCACGTTTTCTTCTCATATTTTCTGATTTGTGTGAGACCTGTAATAAGTCAATGGCGAGAAGTCACGTGTTGGTTCTGTGCATGTAGCGTGTATTGTACATGTTTTTGTTGGTAGGGGAAACCTACGCAGACACAGGGAGAACAACCTCCACACAGAACAGCCCTGTCTGGTCCGAGGATCGAATCCGGGACCTTGTTACTGTGAAGCACGAGTGCTAGCCGTTGTGCCACCGTGCCAAAAATTACTATTTTTTGGCATGCATGCATACAATACCTAACTTATATACTCGTGTATGAAAAGATAAAATCACATACAATACATTTGACTCACATCCATGTCAGTGATGCACAACAGAAGTTTCATATTGATATCCCTCAATTCAAATTTTTTCCCTATTCACAAGCAGTGTCTCACCTTAAGGCATAATTTTCCCATACTTATTTATTCTGCATCTTATTTTTAGATTATGGGGGGAAAATGAGAGTACGGGGGAGGGACCGCCACTGTTCCTCCATTGATGTCCGCAAACACAGGTGTAATCCAATCTTTTCCCTGGCCCCGCAGGTTGCCCGGAGCCTCCGAACATCCCCATGATCATCCTGGGAGTGTCCCTGTCCGTGGTGTGCATCGGCCTGATCCTGCTGGCCGTGTGGAAGGTGCTGGTGTCTGTCCACGACCGGAAAGAGGTGGCCAAGTTCGAAGCAGAGAGAGCCAAGGCAAAATGGCAGACGGTGGGTTTCCATGACGTTCAAATTATCCATGGAAATGTTAAGCGTTCACCAGGTATTTTTAGTACGTTCGGAAAACACGGCCTTAACTTAGTTCAGGAAAGAAATAGTTTTGCTGACTGGATACTGCTGTATATTACTGACATAAATATGAGGGGGACATTTATTGCAGATTATGTTTTCATGTAAAAGTTAGGTCTACAGTGTGTCCGTTGTGAAGTCTCTTCACAATTTAAAACATGTATTATAAAGGCAGTTGATAAGATATCTTAACTAGATTTGTTTCATTGAAATCAGTTTGTCAGTATGGGCACCATTAGTTTAATACACCTCTATATGGGCACCATTAATTTAATACACCTATGTATGGGCACCATTAGTTTAATACACCTATATATGGGCACCACTAGTTTAATACACCTCTATATGGGCACCGTTAGTTTAATACAGTTTTATTTTGTGGATATGTTAGTTACAAATATTTGTTCAGAGGGGGTTTAGGAAATCTTTGTTTTTGAATAAGCAAGTTAGTAGTGAATACATCTGTATATAATAATAATGTCCTTGTTTTCAGTAAATCAAGATGGGAATTAAATATTTAAAATTCCCCCTGAACAAAACCACTAAAGTGGAGATGTTGGCGCACAAAGTGAGAAGAATTTAGGGGAAATCTTCACATTTTGCTGCAGTACATTCCTAAACTAGAAAGTGTTTCAAAAGCCTGAATAAGTGAAGTAGAGGGCAGGCATGGCAAATTCAATAATAATAATAATAATAATAATGCATCGGTTTTATATAGCGCTTTTCTGGACACTCAAAGACGCTTTACATGGCATTATTCTTTCACTCAACACTTGGTGATGGTAAGCTACTATTGTAGCCACAGCTGCCCAGGGGTAGACTGACAGAAGCGAGGCTGCCAATTTGCGCCATCGGCCCTTCCGACCACCACCACACCCTGTTTTCCCTGGTCATCATTTGATAGTGATTGGATTCACAAACCTGCCATATTATTTTTATGGCTGAAAGTCCTTTCTACTGGCCAACATCATGAACATGTTTCTGAATATTGTCATCACATTCGGACACCATTATGGGAAAATAAAAAAACAGAGAAGACATTGAACTTTGTGACAGTTTTTGTTTCATGTGGATTGTCCCAGGAATTACAGAAGCATTAGCAATAATGAAACATTTTGACAGTTACTGTGGTCCCTTTTAAATAAATAAAATAAAGATAAAGTTACCTACATACAATTTTAAACTATAAGCTCTTTAGAATGTTCTGATGTCACATAAGGTCAAGGTCAAATTTATTTATAAAGCACATTTACAAACAGCAGGTACTGCGCCAAAGTGCTGTACAGGTTTAACAGAATAAAACAATCCACATTTAATACAAATAAGAAACAAGAGAATACACATAAGAAAATGTTCAGCTCAGCTAGAGCCGAAGGCCAGTGCAAAGAAGTGTGTCTTCAGCAAACATTTGAAACCCTCCAAGGAAGTGGCAGATCTCAAAGCAGATCTCGAATACTCAAAGGAAGAGAATTCCACAACTTGGGGCCAGCTACAGCGAAGGCTCTGTCACCTCTGCTCTTCAGCTTAGACCTGGGACAGTCTAGAAGACATTGGTCAGAGGACCTCAGGGCTCTGACAGGACTGTGCAGAGATATCAATACAACCTATTTGGTATTATTTGGTAAATGACATTCATGCAGTCCAAAGACAATCATTTTCAAACAAAGTGTGTTTCTTTGGGGTCACATGAGCCAAAAACCAAGACAGCTGGTAGGGGGCATGTGTGAAACTGGGACAAATCAATGGTATTTGGAGAAATGTATGTGGAAATGGGACAACGGACTCACAACTTAGACTGTCCTGGGTAAACTGCGACATCAGATCACTCTAATAATTTTATAACTAAACTATATATTTATCTTTTTGCAGGGGACCAATCCACTGTTCAAAAGCTCAACGTCTACCTTCAAAAACGTGACTTACAAGAGCTCAGCCAGAGAGAAGATTGTGACGTAACTGCTGATGACACGAATACTGTACCAACCTTACTTTGAATGCACTTAAACCGTATGTGACTCTGTGTGAATGAGACTGTGTGGTTCAGAGATGTCTGACTGACAGTGAACATGAACTGCTGCTGGAGGAGTGCACTGCTGCCTCTGCACTCTCGTCGCTGCACTTTCTGATCATTCAACTACTGTAAAACATGCAGCTGCAAAAAGGGGGCGCCACTGAGTAATGTACTACTGAGAAAAAATACTTGTTTCGTTGAATGGATGTAAATATAAAAAGTTGTTGACTCTTATTTGTAAAACTGTGTTGTTGTTGTTTTTTCAAGTCGAGGCTGGCCCTTGCTGGGTCATTTTTATTTGCTCAAAACAAAATAAAGTTTAACATTGACTTTTGGTAATATAGCTCCAACAATATAACCCAGCGCTGCAAGATGAATTCTTGGAGATTTGTGATTCCACAAACTCACTAAAATACATCTTGTAAGAAGCCAATCCCCTATGCTTGGCTTGACCATATGGGGGACCAGAGCTGCCAAAACAATAAATAAATCAATATATTAATTAGGGCTGGGCAATTAATTGAATTTCCCCCCAAATATCGGAGCACTAAGCAACATGAGCATTTCTTTAGGATTTCTACACCAATGGAAAAGGTAGGCCAGAGATGCTTTTCTAACATTTGTTAAAGTTATCCTGTGCTAGCGCGCTAGCTAATGTAGCTGTTGTTGCAATCTTGCGTTGTTTCTTCAAACACTTTCACTTTTGTGCGATCTCTGCACATGTTTTTTGTGTTGTCCCTGGTCATGTGAGAGGGGGGGGGGATTTCATAACCTACATTAATGTTCAATGAATTGTCATATAATATATGACAATTCATTGAACATTTATGCATTTCTTTAGAAATTGTATCTTTATTAATCAATATAATTGACAACAAGATTTAGTCACTGTTTTATGACTTCTTTTCAACGTACCAGTGTGGTAATTTTTTTTATACCTGACAGTTTCGACTGCTCACTTCCTGCAGTCTTCCTCAGAGTTTGTCACGTGATGTTGCTGTGTCTTGTCAACTGATTTACACAGTTTTTGGCACTGTTTTCCCACCGGTGGAGGTGGGAGGACAGCGCCATCTGCAGCCCGACTTCAGTACAGCGTCAGGTGTGTGAAAGCAAAAAAGCTTTTACACACCTGCCACAGGGGGCACGTTTCCAAATTTTAACCATATGCTTCCAATATTACATCAGTTATTCGTATTAGATATCAATTAAATAATTCATAGGTTGTAGAAAGCTTGTCACTGGAGGAGCAGCCAGTTATTTACAGAAACTCACTTTAAGTACAGGCGAACGATTGTGGGACCCATGCAAAATATGTATAATAAAAACAATATAAATACTAGAATTAACATTAGTTTCGAGGGTGCAGAGTCATATAGGATGCAAGATAAATATAACAGATAAGGCATTTTGTTTTTGACATGTAACAACACTCACGGGACTATTCCTCAATATCGGCCATATTATAATAGTAATAATGGCTTACACTTGTATTGTGCTTTTCAAGCCTGATTTCCAAGTTTCTCAAAACTCTAAATATATGAATGCAGCTCTCTGTACAGGCTGGTTTACGATAACGCCTAAAAGATTATCGTTAATACATAATTAGTTAGTTAATCCTACCAGATATAAAATGAGCACCACAAATACATGCATTGTTGATCTCAACTTCGGACCATTTGCCTCGTCTTCATAAGTTCTTATGAAAATGGTGAACCTGCGACCAGTTAAGTCCTGTGTTGTTGTTGGTCCTATTTGTGCAATCAGCAACACAACATGATGGCATTGTGTTGTTTTCATACGAAAACAAAGAGTGTCAAGCACGTGGCAATGCTAGTACAATGCAGTATTACAGTTGTTTTGCGTCCAGTGTGTTTAGTATGCATACGTCATGAAATAAGACAAATCATCATGACGGTAGTAAATATGCCTAATCTAGTCGAAACTACTCAAAACAAGATTAATATTTTCAGATAATCTCAGATTTTTTTAAAACCCATGATTGATTTTTTGTTTTTGTAATGTGTAACTCCATGTATCGCCTGTTTAGCCGATAGCCCTGTGCACGCGCCATGCTCCAAAGCGAAGGCAACTCCTCCTCTGGTCCCCCGGTGGAAAAAGAGAAAAAAAGAAAAAAAGAAAAAAACACACACACAACTCGGCCAAAGAAGTCTGCCTGCGAAGAAAACATCGAGCTGAAAATCCCCCGGACTCCAAAGATGTGCGGATCTTCACTTTTAAAACTTCACTAAAGTATAAAAGATGAAGTTGCGTGCGCTTTTTGTAGCCACTGTTTGCGTCGTGGTGTTCTTGGCGAGGAGCTGCGACTGTGACACCGAGGGACACGGACAAGTCCTGGACAAAAACACACTTCAGGAGTATTACAGTAAGTCAGTGATTGTGCAGCCTCCGGGCAGTTCTTAATAGCCAAGGCTAATGCAAACCTATTGGAATATTATGCTGTAACGTGCTAGAGGATCGAGTTGTAGCCTTTTGCAGAAACAAGCTTTGAACACTTGTTTACGAGCGGGGAAAGTGAATGAAATACCAAGCAGAAAACCGTAAAGTCCCCGGGGAAGAAAGGGGGATAGTTTTGTCTAGACCAGTGGTTCTCAACTGAAGGGTCGGAACCCAAAGTGGGTCGCCGAACAATTTTCTGTGGGCGAGCCTTTCCCTCAATTTTTGTTGTTTTTTGTTGTATATTTATTAATTCATGGAGTATAAAAGCCCCACACTGCTATAAAACATAAAAAGATAAAATATATATCTTTCTAAATTTAATTTAATAATTGCTCAAAGACACTGCAGGTGAATAGGGGAAGAAGTTGAATTGAATATGGAACTTTTGCTGTATTACTGACATGAATAATTATGAGAAATGTATGTTATTTTATGTTTTCATATGAAAAATTTGGCAAAATTACCTATAATTATGGCAACGAAATGTAAATAATGGATAGAGCCAGGTTTAAGTCTTATTAAATAATATTAAATATTAAATTTGTTGATATTTTAGTTACAAAGTTTTGCTCAGAGGGGATTCGTATGGAAGGCCGTTTTTGCCATGTTAAAACAAATAAAAGCCCAACAGGAAGTCGCTTTAAAATTTACGAGGTTAAAACTCCATTTGAGTTCAAAACACTTTAAAATGAGGCTGCTGGTGGAGTGCTATTATTTTAGCTATTGGCTTTATCTAACCATTATGCTGATAATACTGTACATAAAAAATATGCAGTAATGCCATCAATGGTAGGAAATGAAACTGGCCCAAAATCTGAAAATTGAAAATAAAATAAGACTTTTGCCTGTGTAGTGTCTTCCCTTAAGAATATTTGGCCTCATTTCCAGTAATTTTGACTTGCCAAGTATAAAATCTGTATTTCTCCACTTAAAACAAAAAAGTAGCATTTCAAGTAAATTGAGCTTCATTATCGAATCATTAAACAAATGATATCTTGTTAAATTAAAATTCAGTAATTTTGTGAGTAATTTTGACTTTCTAAGTAAAAAATGCCAATGGAATAAGTTATGTTGCATTAAAGGTACACCACGTAATATTTCACCCAATAATTAGAATCAAATACAAGCATTTATTTTATTGCAGAATAAATTTTAGATAGATTTTATTGTTGAAAAAAAAAAAATGAACAAACAAACGTGTCTTTGCTGTGAGCGGGTCAGCTCCTCAGACCTGACTGTAACTTTACTGGGAGCGGGGACGTCTCCAGCTCATCTCCATGGAGGTGTTGACTGCAGACAGACAAATATGAGATGTCAATTGATCAGGTTCTCATCCAAATCCATTTTTTGTTAAAACACTGCAAAACTATAATTTTCTATGTCTAGCTGGTCATTAGGAGCGTGTTTTGTATTAGCAACAGTATAACTCAAAATGTTATGCTATCAGTGGCGTGCGGTGCATTTCCTCCCTCGGCCCTCTGTGGCGCAGCACACAGTAATGTAAACTTCAATACAAAGTCATTAAAACTATGTGAAGCATGAAACGTGCCCTTCTTGACGTTTGCTATAACCAAATTTGCTATTAAAAATCTAAATTTCAACTCAAAATGTAATAATAATCACAATTTTGTTAATGAAAAATGATGTACCAACTGGGACTTGAACCCGGGCCGCCGGTGCAGAAAACTAATCCTGTAGTGACTGAGCTATAATCAGACTGCGATGTCAGGTCTCATTTTGTAATAAGGCACTACTTCCTGATTGATATTCTCAAAAAGCGAATCTGGTTTTGAATTTTATTATTCCTTTCCTTTTAAAACAAGCAAAATATAATATTAAACTGCTTTTAACTTTCAACTTATATTATAGTCCATTATTTTGTCGGACTCAAACTAACTTATAATCAATGTCACGCAAATTCTATGACTTTTCTTGCAAAGGTCTTCTATAAAATGGGTTGGCGATTACATCCTGAATCAAATTAAAGTATTCTCCACCTTACGACAGTTCTACATAAAAAAACAAACCATAACTTGGACCAGAGCTGGGAGATTTGACTCTTGTTAGCGCTCATCAGTTTGACAGAGGTTACAGCCAATCAAAGATTGTGACGTAGGCACAAGCCCTCTAGAGGACTCTCTTGCCTATTTATCTCTCGTGTCAGCTTGGCTGGAGGGCACGCCTACAGGATCCCTCGCTGTGATATATACGGAGAAAAGCCTTCAGAGATGACAGGAAGAAGTCTCCGCCCTTGGCAACACGGAGCGAAAAAATCGCTTTGGACGACAATATAACGTTATAAAAAGTTATAAAATACAAATAATAATATAATTTTATTCTATATTTTTAAAACCTTTTTTTCCTCAAAATAGTTAGGCCATCAGAGAAGGCCTTGCTGGCCTTGACCGCACACCAGTGTATGCTATGTACCTTTAAGTTGAGACACTGCACACAAAACTAGTATTTTTCAATTCTCCGATTCTCAGGATTGGGGTCAGTTTGCTCTTAACATATAAACTTTCACCTGGAAACAATAAATTACCTGATCTTTACAGTAAGGAGTGTAATTACTTCACTTCAGCGTTTCTCCATGGAAATTATGGGAAACTGTAACTTCAAAGTCCACTTTCTCAGTTTTCTTACATTGTGGCGACAACATCTGCACTTTAGTAGCTCTTACACACTCCAAACTTTCCAGTCTTGGGCTTAACAATATTCTGAAGGGTTGTTCAGAGGGATTTTTCAATATTTAATTCCTAGCCTGATGTATTTAGTTTTGAACCCCTAAAAAACAAGGTGAAATTTGAATTTTTTTTTACACATTTATTCATTAAAACAACATATTTACTTATGTCCAGATGACTTTTTGCAGTGTAGTCTGTTTAAATGGTCATGACTTCAACTTTCAACTTTGCTTATTCACCAATAATTGTTTGGAAAATACCATATTTTACATCAGTGGTTCAGCATTGGGCCCCACCATCACCCCAGTAAACCCAATAAGACATGATACATTAGCCTACATCTTTCACTGAGCAACTTTCAATTTCACTGGCGTAATATTTCACCAGTAGTATCCGTACTTTGACTCAAGTGATGAAACAAAGTACTTGGACCTCTGGTGGTGATGCAGCTTAGGTTTGCCGGCGCAGACATGGTAATAACATAGTATTAACTCCCTGGTTTACTGGGCAATGAGTAACCGGAGCCTACGGAAAACAAAAGTTAGAAAGAACAGCCCACGAAATGTCCCTCTGCATATTGACCCACCACTTTTTAGTGAAAAAATAATATCTTGATGGTTTAAAATGACTGGAATTGAGAGTTTTCACAGTAATTTGAGGGATTCTTATCAGTAAAAATATCTTCCAAATGAACAAGATTCGTCCCCTGATTTCAAGTAAAATGCCAATGTTTATTAGTTTATTACCAAATATAATAACCTACTAAATCTTATTTTAGGGGCAATAAGATGCTTCTTGTTTCATGTGAAATAAACTCATTTATTGGCAAGTAATTTACTCACCGACTCAAATCAAGCTGATTATTATTTCAACATTTTTTTTTGGCAGTGGATATGTAGCCGGGATCGGTTTTTTGACTCTTTGTGCTATTTTCCCATAATTTGCTCCTAATTCGCCAGTTGGTATCACATGGTAACATTCTCATTAGCCGACTGCCCAGTGTGCACGGCGTTGAAACTTTTATTTAAATTAACATGACCTAACGCTAACCCTGATCCTAACCTTCATTGACTTCAGTTTGATGATAAAATGGAAATGCAGTTAGGAAAATGTCTCAGAAGCGCTGGGCAATGGGTTAGACAGTAACAATGTTAAAGTGTTCAACTGCATGGGACCAACTTCTCGGACTGTTCTCAAAGTCGTGACCTCCACGAGCCGACAACAGAGGGCTAATTTGAGAGAAAAACAGGGAGAGGGCTAGCTGCCTCATCTCGCAGCATTCAGTATTGTGTTCATTGAGTCCGGGATGGAATGTTATAAATTCAGCAGTTCGCAATATATGACAACTTTTACATTGGTGACTGGAATGAATTAATGTTACTGTTTGCAATCTATTTAAGTGCAATTATTTCCGGATCATGGCCCATTCAATTCATAGCAGCTTATCATCCTGTGGTGACATAAAACACACAATAATAAACTATTATCCAAAACTTTATAAACCAAAAAGTTACATAAGCATTTTGGTTTTGTTGTGCTTTTTAAACTCTTTGAACGTTTTTAGTCTTTGGAGATTTTCACTTCCAGCACCAGGAGAAGTCGGGACTAAGGAGCTCCATATGGTCACGAGCATTTGGAAGCTTGTTTTATGTTTTTTTCCTTTACTCCTAAAATATTTAGCTTTAACCCTCTGATGCCCAAGGGTATTTTTAGGTCATTTCTCTCACCTGGAGTTTTTTGCTCTTTAATGCTATTAAAACACTTCCTTCCAATGTACCCTCAAGTGTTATACTTTTATTTCAGGACAACCTGGATTTTCATAATTAACTCTTTGACTGCCAGCCATTTTTCAAATCAGTGTCTCCCATACTGCCAGAGGTTTGCCAGGAGTTTGACTGTTTTTTCAAGAAAATTGAGTTCTAGTTCTATGTCAACACCAAACTTACCAAAACAAAGATTAGACTCTCTTCTTTCATCTAAAAAAAAGTTTGTTTGTACCGCTTTCCATTCTTTAGTAAGTCGAAAATAGGTGAAATTACCCAAAATGCTGGTTTCTGACCAAAGAACTGAGGGCTTTTTGTGAATAGCAACATTTCAACCAGAAAAATGTCTTTGATTATAATATTTTTTTGCTTTAGTGACATCTCAAACATATTTAAAGTGTCTTCATTATATAATACAGCAGAAAGAACAATGAGACAAGGCTTTATTTAGATTTTAAAACATGAGGGACATTTTTTCCCATATATTTCTGCTCTACTAAATCTGTCCAATTTTACATTTTCCTCTTTTGGTTGACATGTTATAGCTCATTTTTTCAGGACAGAGCTGTCTGTTCATCTAGAGGGTCACTTTTTATTATTATTTTTAGGACCGGGACTCGATAAAAAAAAATTAACTAATTAATCGCAAATCTGCAGAAAATTAATCGCGATTAATTTTCTTAATCGCGATTAATTTTCTTAATCGCGATTAAATAAATCCAGCAATTAATTGCAGTTAATCACAATTATTTGTGAAATTACTTGTCAAACTATAGCTGTACTATAATAAAAAGTACTAGTTTTATTTTATTTTATCAAAATGGACTTGTTTTATTTATTTTTATTGAATAATTAAAAGCCTAAAGGTGTGGTATACAGTTGGGTGGGCTGCTGGGAGTATGACCCATTTTCTGTAGTTTTTCTCTTTAAGCTCCTGGTGTCTTGATTTCCCTCTCAACATTTTAGCACTAAAACAAAAGTATGTCTTCCTGATGTGTGTTCTAACCTGCAAGCGCATGTGGACACCTCACACTCCTCCCTTCTTGTCTTCAGGAAGTTTTGTAAAGTTTTATCACGTAGACTAGGTACTGGTTTTAGAGAAATCCTCCGGGACACGGGACACGGGGCTCAAAATCAGGAATAACGACACATGCTGAAGGTGCATTGCGCATTTCCTATATCTCCGCTGCGAGGTCTTTCAAAGCGCATGCATTAGCCACATGGCACATGAACGCAAAACAAACTTAAGGACGGT
>OMNZ01022836.1:0-10306 GCA_900303255.1 Lesueurigobius sanzi | reverse complement strand
TTTCCTTCTTTACTGCGGCGGCAAGTTCAGTTTTGTGCCTTCTTTTTTTTTTTTTTTTATAATTTTATTTTAACACCAAATGACAGTGGGATACAGAGAAACAACAACAAAATGTACAAACATATTTTCATACTACAGCTTTTTTTTTTTTTTTGTTGTTTTGCGATAAACAGTTGTGGAGAATGGAAGGAAGGGGGGAGGGGTTGTTTGTGATTTTGTTCCGTTCTAGGGCCATGTTGTGTATGTGGAGTGTGGGTGCGTGTAGATGTCCGTATGATTCTCATTATTATTATTATTATTATCGTCACTATTGCCATCATGTAAAACGATGTATAATGATTTCAATACCATGCGAATATAAAGATGTGGGGTTTATGGCCATGTTCGATGTGGTTTCAATATTGATTCAATATCAACATTGACAGTTTTGTGCCTTCTGCTGCCATTTTGTGTAACTGCATTTCATTTCTGCCAAATTTGACCTGATCGCTGTGCAATCAATTACACGTGCTACCACTAGGGGGCGGTATCATGCAATAAAAACAAAACAGTCATGCTGCGACAACTAGTGTGCGATCATTGTGATATGATATGTCTGAGCTGGACTGGAGTAGAGTGAGTGTGCCATGATTTCCTCACAGTCAGAAAGTAGTTTGTAGCGGAGAGCTGCTAACGTAAAGCTAACAGCCATGAATTTATTAAAAAAGCAAACTCATGTAATGACCCTAAGGCCCCTCCCCCTCAGCGGCATCACCACTGTGTTTCATTCAGGCTTGTCTGTCTATTTTAATAAGCAGTTATATAGCCATATGTTATGGTTAATTATAATAAGTTGGTGTATAATAAATTCAGAAGTGTGCAGCACTTAAAAGATGCTACATCTCAAGCGGCATTGCAATAAAGTTAAATATTATTTCCCTTCACTTTACACTAATTGCTTTGAATGGGTTAGGAACCCAAGGAGTTCCCATTATATTTCAATAAATATACATTTTTGTGACATTTTTGTGTAGTGGGGTGCTTCTTTTCTTTTGTAAAAGGGGTGCCTTGGCCTAGGTTGGGAAACACTGAAATACTAAAGCCAAATGCCCAAATAAAGTTGAAAATGCCTGACTAAAGCATAAAAGAGCCCCTATAGACCCTTAAAGAGGTGCAAGCGTGACCGTGCATTTCCCATTGTTAGGAAAGCCTGTGGTAGCCAGCAGGTGGACAATAAATTGGTTTAACAAAAGCCTGTCTTGCTGAGAGGCTGGAGCGCCCACCACTCACCGCTGATGGCTGAAATCTGATGATACACTTCGATTCAATTTCATGTTGTATTTATTGCCGAGATGTTTCATACAACTTACTTGGTTAATGACAATTGCAGGACTTGTCTTCAATGGACACGTTCTGCTACTGTATATTCATGTTTACAGACACAGCTTTTGGCCTGGTGCAGTGTGTGAGAGAGTGATTTGTGCATCTTTCATACTCACTGAGCCATGTTGACTCAGAGGATGAATCTCCTAACCCGACTCAGCAGGCCTCACTCGGCTCCATCTACGTGACTAATAACCAGTAATATGAATCATGATGATATAATACAAAATGTCACAATATGATTTAACCATGCTTACTGATATAAAAGACATTTCTTGATCGTTAAACAAGTTTGACAGGGTGTTATTAGTACATTTGTGAGTAGTTTTATGATTGAAAGCACTTGGTAGACTATTAGTAGTGTCTATGCAACTTGGATATAGGTTTTGAGCACCTCTTCTGCTTTTTATGATTGTAATGTTTTGTTTTGTTTTGTTTTTTTTCGTTTTCTCTGTGGCTATCGTGGGAGGTAGCGTGCTTCAACTGAGTGCACCAGACCACACTGTCAGAGGGTACCTGAGGCTGTCCTGGAAAGAGGTCCCTAAATGGGACAGTAATGTAGGTGGAGAGGGGGCACTGAGCACTGAACATAAAGCCTGAAAATATTTGGCCCTTTTAAACCAAGGCCAGAGCTTTTTTTCAGCCTTTTTTTTCTTGCAAACTCCAACAATCAACATTCGTATTCTACTTTTTTATCTACTAAATCTAAGAGCCCTGAAGTGCCAAAGATAAAGTTCATTTAGTTTTATCGTCAATTCAGGTAGCAGAGGGAAGGATGAGGACAGTTCAGCTTTCTGACCGCCTGGTGGATGAAGCTGCCCTTCAGTCTGCCGGACCTGTCACTGATCGAGACTCCGCTGTCTTCTCCCTGAGGACTGAAGAGGCTGTTTGTTCTGGGGGAATGTGTGGGATAACCCTGTATGCTCTGCTGCAAGGAAGTTGGTCAAACTGGTTCTATCCAGATCATTAATGTCTGTTTTTTCTTTTAAAGTTTGTCACAAAGCAATAACCTTTGGTCGACCAGGTGTTTCTTCATTTCTGGCAAGATATCCCTTCTATCTTTTCTCCCATGTAATCTCTTTTGAGGCTCAGTGATTTGTAATTGAAAATGGCCTTTGTTACTGCCATAATGAGGTAGAATAGGTGTCATGAACACTAGCTTTCATATGACTCTGAGCATAAATGAGTGTATCCTTTACTGCGGCACATCATGAAGAGATTAAAACGGTAGTGAGCGATCACAAACATTTACGCAGCAATAAGGTGTGTTCTCTGGTAGGATGGCTTTGTTTTTCTCTCTCTGGGCTCATTGGCCACAAGGGCTAAATACTCCGAGCAGATCACTCGTTTTATTCATAGCGTCACTGGGATTATATCAGCAGTTGGTTCTCAGTCCATAACAATAGGCCAATGTTTTACAATTATACCAAAGTGTTATGAATCACCACTTCATAACCAAAGAGACCTCTCATACACCACTAAACAGGCCGACGTGGTCAAATTGTGAATGTGAAATTTCCAATGTTTTTTGAAAATGGCACTTTGCTTTGAAATGTTCTGTCTTGCATCATCACACATACGCTTCTCATTCTGAATGGGTCTTCAGGGCTCCAGACTAATACTTTGAAGTGGTTGCACTGGTACGCCTAGGCTTTTTCATTTAGGTACACCAAGACATAAGTTAGGTGCAGCACTTTAGAAATGTCCATAATGAAATACAGTACAATTTTCTTGTTCAATTCATCTTCTAATACCACACATTGTACATAATAAATATAATGTGGAATTTAGTTTTAACATGACTATGTTATTCATATTGGCATATAAGCAGTTCATATTGTTTCTAAAACATGAACATTTCATTATTTAATTTGAGTCTGTGAATTATGCTTAAGGTAATACAGATGTACATGGAATAAATGAAGATTAAACATTGTATTTATAAAAAGCTCCTTCGTGCTGCACTGTGCAAATCCTGATCAGTGTTTTATTAGGGCTGGGTTTAAAAAAATCGATTAATCGCTTTGAATCGATTTTCCTTTGAATGAAAATCTATCTTTTTACAGCTAAAGTAAGAAGAGGAGGGTTCAGGCTTTAAAATGAGCCCAGCCATGTTCTTCTAGGCCTCTGGGGGGCAGTGTAAAGTCGCGTTGAAAATTCATGTCCAAAAGGCTAAGTTAGCATTTTACAAAACTGCTGACAAATCGCTCAGGGATTCAAAACAGTGCTAGGTAAAACTTGTTTTGTTTTTTTGCCTCTGTTTAGACATAACATGGAGGGCAAAAATAAATGCATTAGTTCTTCTGAGAATGTCTACCATATCCAAGTAAAATTGTTACTGCGTGATATCCTTAATTGAAAATCAAAGTGAATTGTGAATCGTGAATCGAAACGAATCAGGCCCTTGTGAATCGATTTGGGAAATTGGAATTGATCCCCAGCCCTAGTGTTTATAGTGGCAGAGATCAGTACCTGGTGATCAGTACCTGGTGATCAGTACCTGGTGATCAGTACCTGGTGATCAGTACCTGGTGATCAGTACCTGGTGATCAGTACCTGGTGATCAGTACCTGGTGATCAGTACCTGGTGATCAGTACCTGGGCAGTCGTACTGGTGCGACTGGAAAGTATATTCAGTCGCACCAGACAAATATTTAGGCGACCAAATTAGTAGCACTTTTGAACCCTGGTTTTATATATTAAAGACTCAGCTGCAGATATAAATAATAACTGTGGAAATCTAGAAATGATTTAAAGTCAGTGTGAAAACTGATGACAAAGTTCTTGTGTAAGAAAGGCAAAATCTGCTCTTGTTAAATTACATTTCACTTGGGTTGGCAGAACTGTAAAATAACAGGCCTGAACTGGGAATGAACCCATGTTTATATTCTGGTTGATATATGTTTTTAATCTCAAGACTAAAGACTATATTTGTATAAATGTCTCTTTGGCAAAATAAAAAAACAAGCTGCAACAGTTTTGAACAAGGTTAATGTTGGCACTGTTTCATCGTTGCTGAGATGGCTTTATCTTTATCCTGTGCCCACTCTTACCAAATTAGATGTGTAAAAACTGTCCTGCCACAAAATGGCAAATAAAAAAGTGATATCTTACCATTTAAATCTCTTCAAAATGGTATTCTTTTCTGTAGCCGCTCCAAAGTGAACGAGCAACTTCAATAACAAATCATTAACATTTTTTCTACAGCATTGAGGCCCTTTAAGTGCCAAGCTAAACACATCCATCCACATTTTTATGAGCCAGAAGTGAAGTCAGGCCAAGAAATGCCCAAACCCTGAGAGAAGTCCTCCCAGAGCATCTCAGAGGTGCAGGAGGCTGTGCGCTGGAGCTATATTTGAACATAGTGTGATAGTCATGCAGCTGACATGTTTTGTCATGGTTATCTCAGCCTCCAACATCTCCAGCGCCAATGCCTGATCAACACACTCATCTTTTCACTGAGCACAATGTAGTAACGTCTTTCCTGCCTGTACTTAAATTCTCAATAATTATTCTTACTACAATAATATCAACAGCAGAATGAGCACAATCTAGACTTTTAATGAAGGACTGTAGGAAAAATGATAAAAAACAAAATGTTTTTGGATTAGAACAAAAGGTAGAAGGTAGAATATGCTCACTTACTATTGTTACTAACTGATTACTATTGTACTTTGTCTTCCATGCACACACATTGTTTGGGGGTGCCTGATTGTGTCACAGTTGCTGACACTATCACATGGTGTTTGTGAGCCACAGAAAGTTGAAAAGGGAGACTCTGTGCTCCCTCGAGCTCTGACCTGTTAGCTGAAGTACAGTGCAGTGCAGGCTTTTTCCTCACTGATCATGTCACTGTCTGCTGGTGTTTCAGCTGCTCCATTATTTACTGAGTGATTTGAATTTTAAATATCTGCACACTGAAATCTGTCAAATTTCATCATACACAAATGTCTAATATCTTGTCAAAACGTCATTTAATCACTTTAATCCCAGTAAGTTACACGAGAATCTTGCAGCAGTTGGTAATTCATGACTTAGAAGTCAATGGATTCAAAACTGAACACTCACTCGAGTGCCCTTCAGCTGTTTTCTGGACCAAAAGGCCGAAATCATAGTTCACCTGTTCCCTATGTCACCTGGCCACGCCACAAGTGCTCGCTCTTATGTTCATGTTGGAGTTACTCCTGACTCTGGTCTGTGATGAACAAAATACAAGATTTGGTCTTGTTTCAAACGTTGCGTGTCATTATATATAATCAGCCGATATTAACAAGCCCTAAAACAGCTTTCTGTTTTAGTGGCAGATTTACTCAAATAGCTTGTGTCTTCTTGGAAATATGCAATAATTTCCTGTCCAAAACTGGCACCCGAGGACAAGTAAAATGTGTGGCCTTGGCCTCATCTGTCCACACTGTAATAGATGGCTTTGCATTTTGTTGCTAGACATTCACAGTCATTTTCCTAAACGACTGTTTAATGGGTGAAATGGCCGGCGCTGTGTGCCTGTGCATTAATGAGGAGCTTTGATATAGCTGTTGCTTGCCATTACTAGGAGTTTGACCTATTTCCTGCCAATATAACGAGACACAGGCATCCACATCATGTGGATGAATTCATTAAGCAGTCTACCACTAAACACAAGTTTTTAGACCCCAGTCACAGCCGCTCTATGCTAAAGCAAGCTTCTCACTAATTAAAGAAATACTTATGTTCTGAGTACACCCAATGCATATTACTGGTATAAGGTCTTTCAGAGACAGCCTGGCCCATTGTGCACACCCCCTTGACTCATCATCCACTGCATCCACACTCCATCGCCAGTGCCCCTTCTGATACAAATACATGTGCAGTAACAAGGTGAGATGGATTAAAAAATACCATGTTATGATGAACGTCGCGTAGGGAAATGGGAGTCTATGGTGGGTGGTTATTCAAAGCTCAGAGAGAGCTGAAGAGGAAGTGCATGTGAGCTTTGAATAAAGCTTCCGGTCCCAGCGGGCCCAGCTCGCAGACATTTTAATCAATAACTGCTGCTCTATCAAAGGACAGCTGATAGGCCAGAGACCAGGATTGCTCTGCACCCCAAAGGAGTGACTCAACTGTGGGACAAGCGGAGGATGAAGAGGGCACTACAGGCTCACAGATGAGGGAAGAACAGGGAATAAGGCAAGGACAGATAGGGAGGCGAGAGCGGCAGACAATAGACATACAATTATAGAGACAAAGACAGCCCGAGGAGCCCAGGAAAAGTTTTTCTGATAGATTCTCTACAAGTTCTGGTGATTTTCTGCCATTATGTCAGCCTGAAAAATGTGTGTGTGCACTCAAATGCAAGTTTTTGTATGTGATTTGAGACTTTTCAGCACCTCAAATTATGCTGTGTGGGAAAACAATACAACCCGAGTTTTTCTTGTTGATGATTATTATTATTACTTTTTAGAAGTCCTAGGCACAAACACATTTTTTAACATTCATTTTGACATAAACCCTGGACCTACCTGCAGTTTTGACCTCTGCAAACACCTCCTGCATGTATTCTCAAATTAGTTAAGCAGTTATATTTATTTATTTACCAATGTTAATGCACCCCTACATGTTTAAAACGTGCACTAAAATAATTAGTAATACTAAAACAACTCTTATCACGAGATGAGACCGTGTTCTTCTAAAATCGCGCGGCTTTAGTGCATGCCATACCGTTGAAACAAGGCACAAATCCGTGGAGAGATGCCACTGATTAACAGTGACGTAACTTTTCCAACGATCTCCCCACCTCCTCAAACGTTTCCGATTTATTCTCAAATTCTGTGTCAAAAGGACTGTGCTCCACACTCTCTCTAAATTCCCCTATAGGTTCCTGGGCTGTGGTTAGGATTTAAACTCACTCACTTCACGCTTGTTATTGAGAGTCGCTGCTAAACGCCTGGCTCTGCTCTACTGCAGTGATTCGGTGAGTCCACAGTGGGCTGGTTGTGATGCGTGTTAATTGGGAGAGCTGTGGGTACGAGGGGGTGATGAATGGCACACTTCTGATTCCAGCTGTGCATGAGCCACCGAGCACTGTGCCGGGTATTTGTGTTGGAGAGTGGAAAGGTGCGTTGTCTTTGTTTGCAGATGCGCTTTTGTCTCTTTTCAAGTATTGGTCAGTAAACTCTTGACTGTGTTCACTGTGTTTGTTGTGTTATTATCACCAGCGATACAGTAGCTTTCGAACCTGAAGGTGACGGCTGCAAGATGAGCTAAATCACATGTGCAGTTGTAATGGTCGCAATTGACTAATCGGAGCGCTGCTTTAATTATGGTACTTTACTCTGGTACAAAATATCTGGTTTCAATGGGGTCTTGTTATATACTAAACCTTAGACCAGAGTTAGTTTTGTTGACTTATTATGAATATTTTGTCAAAGGTTGTTTATCTCTCATACATCCCTGCAGTACTGTGGTTCAATATGGTTCTTCTCTTTGTGGCTTTTTTGTATACATTTTGTATATACAGTTGTGCTTAAAAGTATACATGCATTTCATAGAATAGAATATGAATGATAACACAAAAACCTTTATTTCACTCATGGTTAGTGGCTGTGTGGAGCCATTTATTGTCACGCTTTTCAACTAGAAACTAGACAAATGTCCCTGATCAAAAGTTTACATATTGTGCATTTTTCAGAGAGTTCGATTTTGTCAGAGTCCTGTATTTCAGCTGAAGTGAGTTTTTCTTTGCTCCTGAACAATTATCCTGGCAGTTGTTGAAGGTCATGTGAAGGTTAGATCAGGGACATTTGAGTAGTTTCTGTTTCATTATGATTTCAAAAGAGTAAACTCAGTTCTTTGACAATAAATGGCTTCACGCAATCACTAACCATGAGTGAAATAAAGTTTTTGTGTTATCATTCATATTCTATGAAATGCACAAGTTTAGACATTCTGTCAAGGTATGTAAACCTTTGAGCACAACTGTAGTTTGTAAATGTTGTATATATATTTTCTACTGTATATTCTGTGGGATATACAGTATTCGCACATCACACACAGAGTGGCTTATTTAGTGTGTATAACTTTGCTAAAAAGAGTTTGTTATATACTGTATCATATGTTTACACCAATACATATTTTTGAATGGTTTTATATTTGGTCATGTGTCAATCAACCATGGTACAAAGACCAATGTGTAGCCACTCGTGTTCATGTCTGATGAAGGGTTAACACGCCCAGAACGTTACCTCGTGGTGCCAACAAATACATCTTGGCCGCTCTCCAGCCATGCAGATCATCTTTCGAAAACAAGTCATATTTTTGCTGACAAAAATGACATTACAACTACATTAAAACTAGATAATGAGACTAAAACTATGACAAAAATCTCCTGAGATTTCCATCGACTCATAAACACTAGATAAAAATAAAAAGAAGGAAATAAAAGCATGAACTTGAGTGAAACAGTTTGAAATAGCCACATATTAAAATCCACTGCCAAAAGAACAGGTGTGTGCTTTTTCATGTGTGAGAAGCCCCATGAAGCAGAGAATATCATTAAATATGTTTGAATCCAATAATAGAAATGTATTAGTCAACTAAATATTCACAGAATTTTCATAGACTAAAACTTAATAGATTTGTTTGACTAAATCTTGACAAAAAGACTAAAGCTAAATTAAAATATCTTGTGGAAATGAACACAGCCTTAAGGTGCCTACACACCTAACGCGACCACGCGGCCATCTTCCATGTAAAGTCTATGTGAACGTGCGATGACGCGCGTCAATCTTTCAGCGATGGCGTTCACGCGAATTCAGCGGCACGATGTGACCGTATGAGCGTTTTCACCCGCGTCTAAGCGATCAGCGGAGGTTGAAGGAGGAGCCAGCTCTAGCTGGAGGAAGGCAGAGTCTGAATGAGACAATAAATAGATATAAATAAACCTCCACAATCACACACAGAGGCGCCGATCCTGTGGGTGCTGCCCTGATCACAAAATAATCCATGAAACACAACCTGTAAATCACGAACGCTCTGTCCTGTTGCTCACGCCTTTATCTATCAGGCCCATGCTTGATATATCTGCGGCCCAACAAATTACAACCTGCTTAGCTCAAAGGTAGAGCTCCCGTTTTGGATGCATGAGCTCGCTGGTTCGAATCCACCTCACGACATGTCTTTTTCCAGTTCAGAACAGGGAACATCAAATGGTGCTTATGAACACACATACAGACACAAATCATACGGATTTACCCCCTAACATCAGAAATTATGAAAAGAAATATAGTTTTGTCAGTGAGACGTGTGTTGGGACAACACAAGTATTATATTTTTTCAGAGTCAAAAAAATATAGATGTTACAGACACTGGGAATTGAACCCCAACCTCTGGTGTGCCAGGCAGGTGCTTAACAGGAGCGCCAGTGGAGATACTGATAATGACGGTGCTAACACTATATCAATCTCATAGGGGTCCGATGTCAAGGGTCAAGGGTCAATGTGCGTCTGTAAGCGATGTCTTTGGCAGATTCGTGCGTTCAAGAATGGGCGTCATGAGTAGGGCTGGGTACCGTTACACGATACCAGTACGGTATCGAAAAAATAATGAAGGTACTACCGGTATCGAAAAATAAATTGGTACCGAAAACTGGTACCGAAAAAACATTTATCTTTAGAAAGAAAATTTGTCTTCCTGGTGGATCTGAGACTGCAATAAAGAAAGGGCTGAGGTGTTTCAGCTCAAATAAATGATAAAAACACTAAAAGATACAGTATTTTATAGAATAAATGATCATTATTGTACTGTTTTATGGTTCTACAACAAAACTAAAATCAAGCACGAGGATAAATGACTCGATTTGAGAATATTAGTCTCGTTTAGAGCAGTTTTGACTAGATTAGACATATTTACTACTGTCATCTAGATTATTTGGTTTATTTCATGACAATTTTTACTGATTCTAAGGTAA
>OMNZ01022828.1:13463-36124 GCA_900303255.1 Lesueurigobius sanzi | reverse complement strand
CGGGGCCTGAAGACATACAGGTCCTGGAGAGATGGAAGTTTACAGCCAGTCACCTTCTCAGCAGCACGATGCGCTGCAGTCTGTGTTTGTCCTTAGTGGTGGCTCCAGCGTACCACACAGTGATGGAAGAGGTGAGGATGGACTCGATGGTGGTCCTGTAGAAGTCCACCATCCTCTTGGGCGGCTAGTTGAGTTTCCTCAGTTTCCGCAGGAAGTACATCCTCTGCTGGGCCTTCTTGATGAGGAGCTGATGGTCGGCTCCCACTTGAGGTCCTGGGTGATGGTGGTGCCCAGGAAGCGGAAGGAGTCCACGATGGAAATGGGAGTGGAGGAGTCTGTCAGTGTGAGGGTGGCGGGCATTTAAATGGTTTAGATCAGTGGTTTTCAAATCTTTACACCTTACACTGCAAAAAGTGATATCTTATTGAGTTAAATTTGCTTGAATTCAGAGTATTTGACCGTATTCTAAGTCATTTTGATTTGCCAAGTAAAGAAATCTGCCAATTGAAGAAATATTTTTGCACTTAAATTAAGGAAAAAATTACTTCTTGCACCTAAAATTTGAT
Source organism: Lesueurigobius sanzi (assembly GCA_900303255.1). Taxonomy (NCBI): domain Eukaryota; kingdom Metazoa; phylum Chordata; class Actinopteri; order Gobiiformes; family Gobiidae; genus Lesueurigobius; species Lesueurigobius sanzi. Next base: position 35,558 of record OMNZ01022828.1, on the reverse strand, counting down.
AATATATTATATTATATTATTAAAGTCAAAATTACTAAAAAATAAGGTCCATTATTCTGAATTCAAGCAAAAAAGATACTAAGATATCACTTTTTGCTATTTGACCTTCCAAGTACCTTCCAAGGCCTTGGCCAAATCAGGACTAACCCAGGTCTAAAAAAGATCTAATAGAACTGAATTATGTCTACGCTATCTGCTAACAATCTCTAAACTAGAATACACCCAAATGCATTACTAAAGCATGAATGAAATGATCTCCAATTAACATGAATAAAGTCTTAAAAATTTGATAATAAATCTCACTTTACTTGAAATAAAGGGGAAAAATCTTATTCCACTGGCAGGTTTCTTTACTTGGCAAGTCAGAATTACTCAAATTGGCATGAAATATTCTTAAACTCAGTGAATTTAACTCTTCAAGACATAATTTTTTGCAGTGTAACGACAGAACTATATTGATTTGGTTTTATATACTAGGATGAGAAAGAATTTAAGTCTTTTTTTAAGAATTTAAGGTTCGTCCCAAAGCTACAGACGCTCTAGACGATCCGCCGACTTGTTTATTGCGATGCTAAGAGTTGTGGTCAACACCTGTTCAAACTGCATTTTGATTTTGTTTATTTTCTAACTTGAGACACATTTTTGTTTGTTTCGCGGCTTGTTGCCTTCCTCGTCTGTCTGGTGTCGTTGTCCCGAGTCGAAAACCACTGTTGACAATATATCACCCACTGGTCTGGCGCGGCCCTATCATCCACCGCTCATCCATTTGTTCTCTGGTCTGAGTGCGGTTTGTTTCATCTGCTCAACAGATCATTCTGCGATAACAGTCCATTGTAGGCGTAAACTCACCCGTGACTCACCGCGCCGCCACACTTTTGTTTGAACAAGTTGCGAGATCAGCCGCCGTCCAAAACACTCAGCAAAAACGTCCAGTTTTATTCGCGAAGGGCTGGATTGGTGTCATCTGTTTTGCAGGTCTCGAGAGCATTGATTGTGAAATATAAACGACATGGTTTATCTTAGCAGTGATACGATGACATTTTATGTAGTACAGAAATCAAAACCGTGTTTCTTGAAGCTTTGAGAGAGGCACAAAATCTTTGACTGTGGCTCCATTTACTTTTCAGATGCTTTGATCTGGTTTATGGTTTATGTAATTACTGGCCCTCAATAAGGCTAGCACAAAATCAAACATCTTTTCTGTCAACGCAAATCAACTAATGTTATATATTTATTTGGTAGAATTATTCAGTCACACAGGAACATTTGTGGTCAGTAGAAAGAACTTTAAGCCATAAGATTAAAATGGCAAGTTTGTAGACCTAATAAAAAATGGGTTTGTGTTTGTAGATTTTTCAACACATTGCCAATAAGAGAGATATACGCTTTGAGGCTTGGCACCTAAAATGTTGATGTGGAGTTGCATAACATGAGCTCCAACCCATTTTATTACCTGAAAATAAGTTGGAAGTACATTATCTAAAACACAGCATAAAGTAATCCAGAAATAAGTGACATTTTCTTGGCATAAGTACTGTATATTGTCCCTTAATTTAAGCAACAAGTAAAACAAAAGAAAATCTGGCAGTTTTCCCCCTTAATTTAAGAAAGAACATCCAGTGCTTATAATTAGATTTAAACAACAAAAAAAGAGAAACTTTTGTGCAGTGGTTACTTTCCCCAATTTTCCGCAATAGTAGAAGAAAATACAATCACTCATTTATTTAATACAGTTTAATGCATTAAGAGCTGTTGTAACAAGTGGATTTCTCCATTGTGAGATCAATAAAGTATTATTTTATCTTAATGATTAATGCATCTTTACTATGACCCAACTTGTGTCTCCTCAGATTTCACAAGAAACTGCAAACCAACTCGCCGCCCAGTGGGGACTCCAGATAGCCAAACATAACGTTTTAGTTCCCTTACCAAATATTTTGATAACTCATTGCAAAAGCAGCATTGTCTGTGTCTAACTGATCAATAGGAGCTGTTTGTGCGTGTCGTCCATATCAGTGTTTTGCAATAGTTTAGCCCAGGGGTGTCTAAACGGTTTTCATTGAGGGCCGCATATTGGAGTGTATAAGACATGGAGTTCAGTCAAGCATTCAACTGGGTTCATTTAAGAGAGGTTTAAACCTTTCCCCACATCAGCATTTAATCTGGAACCTTAATGCAAGCTCTGTCTCAAGACGAAGTGTTAGTTTTTGAGGTTTTAATTGTGTAGAATTTGCAGGGAAAAGTATCATATCTGCAGATGTGTGCCAATACGACATGAAGCTTGTGGGCCACCAAAAATTGGTCTGTGGGCCGCACTTTGAGCACCCTATAGCCAGACATTAGCCAGACTTTAGTTGTACTTGTGGCAAACCCTTACATGTTGACCAGTGTGCCTTTTAAATATATAGATTACAATTCACCTCAGAAGAAATACACTGTAGTGTCATGCAAGATTCTTCAGTCTTCACCTGTACTCTGTAGTTGAAGTGTAGGACGTTTCGCTCTTTTTTCAAAAATCTTTGTCAGCAAATGAAGACTTGACACGCTCGTGGGTCTCTTAAGAAGGAATCAGTAGGAGGAGTTAACCTCCAAGTCTCTCTTGGTACTAAAGGTTGGAAAAATATCTTGGCCTTGGCTAAAGGGGGTAGACAATAGGAAGGTAACAAGCACCATCTTGTAAAGGCCAAGATGTTTTCCAACCTTTAGTACCATGAGAGATGGCAGGTTAACTCCTGCTTAAGAGACCCACAAGCGTGTCAAGTCATCATTTGCTAACAAAGCTTTTTGGATAAAGAGCGAAACATCCTACACTTCAACGACAGAGTACAGATGAAAACTGAAGAATATTTGCCTACGATGGATAACTCCTTTACGAGTGAGAACCTACACAGAAAATTTGAATTAAGTTTGTTTTCAAAAGTCTGATCAATTGAGACCGCTGGACCTTTGTTGATCAAATAAGCCAACGTTTCATAGTCCAGCATCCAGACCACTTCTTCAGGGCTACTTTTGACTGAAGTTAGTGCCACATGGCCGCTCTGGTGTTCAAATCAGTCAATTGCTGCCAACAGAATACATCAAACAGATGTCAAAAGTCCTATCAATCGATAACACTGGATCTTTGGACCGTTCTTGATGAAATAAGCCAACGTTTCATGAACACCCGAGCAATCATGTGGCACTCACTTCAGTCAAAAATAGCCCTGAAGAAGTGATCTGGATGGACTACAAAAACATTGGCTTATTTGACCAAGAAATGTCCAGTGTTCTCAACTGATCAGACTTTTCCAGGTAGCGTCCAGCTGTACGACTGAGGACCATTTGTTGTATTCATTTTGTTGTAAATCTTTGAGTAATTGGATGAAATCAGCAGTTGAGATGAGACTTCAACAAAGCCATAATTGTGCTGGACTCAAAGTGAGCTGCAGTAGTTTCATGTGGTTCGAACATGTGCCGAGAGAATGTGCAAACATCCTGTTGATTTAGGAACGAGGCACGAATTTTAAATCATTACAAAAAGTGACACGTGTGACAAATTCGCGGGTCTCTCAAATCTCAGCACGAAGCCTCTTTCTGCAGCAAACACACACACACATGCACTTACACACACATGGAAAGGATTTTGACGGAGTTCTAAATATAAAAACCTGCATAAACCTGTCAGATATTGAGCCAATTTACATCCTTTCATCCTTTTGCGGTAATCTATTATATTGTGTGCTGCCAGGAGAGCTGACCTAACAAGCACCATGCTGTAATTTTGGTTATTTAAAGGGCTTAAATGATGCGAAATGGGTTTTTTAAAATATATTTTGAGAATTGAATAATGTTGCTCTTCCACATAAAACATACTTGGAGTTAAGTTTTTGTATGTGAGCTTGAACAATCTTGCGTTTTCAGTTTGTCTAACCTTCCATGCCAGCCGGATTCTCGCGGTGGTTTAGGGCGGGATATATGAACGCAGGAAGTGCACAGCTGACGCAAAATAAAACATGACAGCGAGGACGCCTAGCTGCTGGTATCAAATAGGGCTGCACAAAATATATCGCATCGCAATATTAGGTGATGCAATAACCGTATCGCAAGAAGCCGAGAAACTCTCAAAAACCAAAGATGCATGGAACTTATTAATGTGCAGAAGTTCAGTTATAGTTTTTTTTGGCCTTGGTTTGGTTCTGATTTAGTGTTTTTTGATTCTTATTTTGACAAAAGGATATTACATGTGTCTGAATTGAATGGAACGGTTTATCTAAGTAATATCGTTATCGCGATATTGCATGACTGTATCGCAGGTTTTTCAATATTGTGCAGCCCTACTATCAAATCTGAGCAGAATTGACAATTTTCTTTATGAAAGGACAACAGCGAGAGGCGCTAAGCCCAATCAGCAAGTAGTATTCGGGTGAATGTCCCTCCTTTCCTCAGATGGACTAATCTAGCTCTTCCCAGGTTAGCTGATATCATGAGGTGGTGCAATAGTGTTTCTTAAGCCCTTCAATTAACTAATTTTTATTGTTACAGCCGTCAAATTGCTTTTGCAGCAACTGTTTATACACTCAGAAATGATGTAGGTCGTAATTTTATTTGTAAAAATCTGAAATACTAAGGCTAAGTGTCCGGTAGTATTTCGAAAAGCCAAAATAATGCACGATGACAGACCTTAACTCGATCACACTTGTAGAACATTTGTATGCATTAGCTCTATCTCTTGTGATTTGCCTGCATTGCACCAGATCTCCATGTATTGGGCACAGAGGGAGTCACCATGATGCTTAACTAGGACACAGCAAATTCATCCATTTATAGTGAGCTGTCACGTACAATTCATTCAACCCGCCGTTATTTTTTCCCCCCGATGCCATAATATTCCCTTTGCAAAAACACACCTCCTTTTGTTAGATATTGAGTTTCCGTCACTTCTTTTATAGTAGGGAATGTTTAACTGTGAAAATCAAGACAATGCGAGCCTGGGATGAGGATCACGCCTGATGGACATTCAGTCTGTGCAGATTTATGCAACTGGAAGTCTGGAAATTTAAAAGTCCATTCTTGTGAAATGTCCCGTCACTGGATACATTGTCAGTTCTTTTACTATTGGGGCTTTTGTTTGAATTACCCTCAAGGAGAAGCAAGTAAAAACATGAATATTTACGATCATCGAACAATATTTTGGCATCTACTGTAAGTTTCAGTACTTTGATGTTCTGTGCATTATTTATTTTGGACATGGTGTATTGCATAATTAGGGCAGGATTATGGGCTTGTATACGTTTTTTGCTTGCCCTCTTTTTAGTCATTTAATTTAACTGCCTTAGTCATAACTTAAGATTCTTTGGGAATTGAAAAAAAAAACGCTCATAGCGAAATGTCAAATGCTTTTTTAGTTGTAACAAGTTGTTTAACTCTCTGAGGACATTGTCAGTGATCCCTAAAGATCCAGTGACGGAAACAAGGCTGCTGATCTGCGACATTGGCCCCTCTCTGTCTACCACATTCATACCTAGGCCAGGTGTGTTAAGTGTCTTGCTCAAGGACACAGCTGCAGTATGCACCTGTCAGATCTGGGATTCAAACTGCTACCTTTTGGATCCATGAACTGGTCTAACCACTCAACCACTATCGTCTCAATGGAGGTCAACAATCTAGGCTCCTCTAAAAAAGTAAAAATACCATTCAAAATCTCCTCAGACTTTCCGAAAAACTTGAAGATTTATCCAACACTTTACAAACCGAAAAGTTAGCCATATTTTGAAGTATTTGGTATTTTCTTTATTGTAAAATATCTGCCCTATGCTCAAAAGTTAGCACATAGCTGATTCATAGGCCAAGATTCTTCAGTCTTCATCTGTACTCTGTAGTTGAAGTGTCAGACGTTTCTTCGTCCAAAGATCGTCCTCAGCGAATAAAGACCTAGACACGTTCGTGGGTCTCTTAAGAGCAAACCAGCAGGAGGAGTTAACGTTTGAGTCCCTCCTCTCTTGGTGCTGTACTCACTCAGTACTCAGTACCAAGAGGTCATTATTCGCTGAGGACGATCTTTGGACTAAGATCGAAACGTCCGACACTTCAACTACAGAGTACAGATGACGACTGAAGAATCTTGACCTACGATGGACAATTCCTGTACGACTGTGAACCTACACACACATAGCTGATTGAAATCTGTCGTGCTTTTCGGCTCTTGTATTTGAATTTACCAAAAAGTCTATGGAGATTTTGAATGGGATTTTTACGTCATAGTAATGTCCTCGGAAACGAAGCAGAAAATGATGTTCAAATTTGTTCCCCCTGCTTTTTTCTTCTTACAATCATACAACAACCAGATAACATGAATAATATATTGTAAAAGTTCCTGGAAATATTGTAAAGCTGCTTCTTTTCAACCTTAATTCCACATAACAGATGAGACCAGTGCAGAGTTTCCTAATATAAAGTCTAGTCCGTGTCTTAAAAGAGGCCTAGAAACAGGAAGCGAGCCACCTGCAGGTTTCTGGCAGCGGCATCGTTAGCGCAACAGTAAAGGCCAGGTCAGGGCAGCTATGTGTGTTACTGTAGTTCTTCAGTTCCAGTGGTTTTTACAGAGCTGAAAACCTGCCCCGCGGCTGATGTGGCGTGGGAGGAAGCCATTTGGCCCCTCACCGTCCCAGGAAATTCAGTAACCATGACACGTAAACTCCGGAGATAAGAAATGATTTGGGAGAGATTCAAGGAAATGTTGGATTTAGTCTGCATGAGGTTTATATCAATATTTTCTATCATTTAGTCCAAGTGTTTTCTTTGTTAAAGTTCCAAACCGGGTATATAATGGGACTTAACAAGGCTAGGGTTAAACCATGGGTCTGAAGTGGGACTAAGCAAGAACTAACCCAAGCTGCAGACACTTGGGACCTGAGCATTCTTCAAACAGCTGCTGGGACATGTACCACAGCTTGAGAAACACTCAGGCCTTTTTAAAGACCATTTGCCACCTGTTACCAAGTTGCTAAAATCTGGAAGCAATTGCACTTTACATCAGTGTATGGAAAATCTTTAAGTGCATACGACAGGCATTTCACCAGAGGAACATAGGAAACATAATCAGAGTCCAAGTTAACTATACAGCAAGACATGTCTTAATTTACTACGACACTCAGAGATTCTTCCAAATCTCTTCTTAAGGGTTGTTGTTATTGGCTGGCTTTCCCTAAGATGAAGTAGGTGGTGACACTTAAGTGTGCACAGGGGTTGAAAATGACTCCCGTCTTCTTGGCAAACATTCAAAGTCTAATCAAACAAGAATGTGTCAAACATCCAAGTCAATAAATGAGTGGAGATTTAGATGAATCTCGAAACGTCGGTCCAGCTTTATTGTTTTATTGGAAACCAGTGATCCTAAGTGGATTATTCACCTAGATCACTGGGTGCTCAGGGGCACATCAAAATAAATTGTTTATAATGAACTTCATATGAATTTGTTTACAGATCATATAATTTACTGTTTATTGTCGATGTATTGTAGGCTATATGTAAAATTAAGCAAAACCATTGGGAAACCGTGACATTTTTTTTCAAAAAGCGTGAATTCTCATCTTTGGTGGGGGCCCAAGAGATCTTTGGATGTATAAGGGGGCAGCAACACTCTCAAGTTTGGGAATGGATGACCTAGATCTCCAACCAGTAGCTCGGGAGCTACCGGTAGCTCGCCAGGGCTTTCCATATTTCTACATATGCTTGATAAGTCAAATTTTAGATGGTTTTTTGTTCCGAACAAAACATCTCCAATCATTTAGGTCAATATAGCAAAGTAGAAAGCGGAAACTACAGGAATTTTCTTTTATTGCGTTGAATTATCATCTTGACAGTGCTAAAGGCCTAGTTACACGTTTCTTTGAAGCATAAGTAGCTCTCTGCCATTGTTGCTACACAAAAGTAGCGCACAGGGTAGAAAAGGTTGGAGACCCCTGACCTAGATGTTTTATCATTATTGTTTGAACATTAACCCAATTATTTTAGGATTTTACAAACATTTGACCTAGAATTCTCCCTCTCACAGTCATTTTCTTCATGAAATTGCCATCTCACTTGTGTAAAACTATGATTTAAACTCTAGCATTACCCCATCAAACAATAGAAAGTAATATTGTAAAAACATCATGCGTTTGCACTTTAATGCTCAAATCCAACATTTAACACTTATTTTCACCATTTAAAACAAAAAAGCTATTTAGGTCACCTCCAGAGCCAATAATCAAACATTTACAAGGCTACAGTCTTGTTTTTACTAGAGCCTGTGAAACATGCTAGCTACAAATATGACACCTGTTAAGCTAAGAAGATGTAACCTTTTTTCGTTTTGGCACGTGTGTTGTGAGCTCACATAATTGGTGCATAACTCAGGCCTAATGAGCCATAATAACTGAGAACACCTGCATGGCTTTGAGCTGGTGGTTCTCCACAGACTTAAACAAACAATGGTCTAGTGCAAAATAGGAAAAGCGTAGAAGATACTGAGCAGTAGTGTCTTTCGTGTAAAGTCGTAGTCGTGCTAACTGCAGTCATTTAGTGGTTTAAATTATCCAGCTTTTAGGCTAATGGATGCCAGTGTGGTAGCAAAGGTTTTAGTGGTTAATAACAACTAATTTTACAGCTACTTGTTGCCTAATAGACGTTACCGGATTTCAGTGGCATCTGTTTTATATCCACTGCTACGTTGGGTAATGCACATTTTATTGCTTATTCAAGAGAAACTGGATTATCACTCCTTAAACTCAGCAGTGATGAGTCCATTATGAATTAAGATTTCGAAACACTTCTGCTTGGTTTATTCCACTGGACGAGTAACACACCTTCCTTTAAGTGAAACTATGCAACTTAGTATACGGTGTCCACTCTGTCGAACTAATAAAGAAAATGCACATGAACGCTCACACACAGCTGGGGAAAACAACTGGGGAACTGGGGTCAAAACAAGCTTCCTGACTTCCGTACCTGACTGTATTGTTAAATTTGAGCTTTTGGGTTGAACACTGCTACTTTCATGGGTTTATTGTGAGCTGTTGTTGTCCTTGGAATATATTTGCGAGAGAAATACTGACATAAATGATAGCAAAAAAACCCCAAAGTTTAGCTTTTGAGAACTAACACCAAATTTAAATGGTTAGCTCTGTTAAACAGTAATTATTACTAATAAAAGTAATAAGCTATATGCACAGCGAGCCCACGTGACTTCCGACTGGACTCGAATACGACTAGCGCCCTTCCTCTCCCTATTAATTTGCATTGAGTAGTTAGCATATCTCACACAAATGAAGAAATACCTCAAGATTTGTCAGCGGACAGCGAGTGACTGATACAATGTGACCAGCACCTGGTTAAAAACATTACTTTGGATATAACCACTTCACTGGAAGGAACGTCCGTGTTTACAACGAGAGGGGTTTTTGCCTCGAAGCTAACGGCTAACACCAAATAGAAAATTAAACTAGCGCAAAGTTTTGAACGAGCATGCACAATGAAGAAACGGCCTGTCTGCCGTTTCATTTTTATTTAGTTGTTTAAATTTTATATCGTTTCTATTGAACACTAGCCATTAGCTCGGAGATAAAAGTTCCTACCTCGATGAACACTGACGTTTCCTCCAGGCCAGTTTTCACATCCAACATTGCGTTTTTAACACACTGCCACTGACTTGCCATCAGTGAATCGTTGTCCTCCACGTTATCTTCACATATTTTTGGATTTGTCTGAGACCTGCTAATAATTCAATGCAATTTGATGCAGGGCGGAAATGCGCCTCCGGTCCCCGAATCAGGAAGTTGGTCACGTGGGGTCGCAGTGCATATAGCCCATTATTTGGTGAAATCAGAATCTCCTAGAGCAGCATAAGCGCTAGGGCTGTGCTCAATATATCGTTACGGAATACTTTACAATACGCGCATCGTATCGAATCCCCTGTATCGTGATATGCAAATAATAGTAAGAGTAAATGTATTTAATATGCTTGTTTCACCCCATGGTTTACTCAGAATGTGTCACAAAAACACACACTGTCTACAGCGATAGCAGGTGTAACTAGCTGAGCAATAAACCTTCCATTTAGTACACTCATAAGATCATTTTTCATGGGTTTCTTTGGAATATGTATTGTATTATGGACACTGTACCAGGATACACTTGTGTCGTGATACCTATTGAATCGTGAAGTTGTTGGCAATACACAGCTAGAAAAAAAATATATATATTCCAATAAGCATAAAGCTGGGATTTTGAAATGTTTTATCCTTTGTCAATTATATCATCAAATATATCATTAGCATGATATTTCTTCGCCCTGCCCTACTTTCCGACATAGAAAACACATGCAACACAAACCAATTGGGAACAAGGGTTCACATGAACATGGCAACAGTATTTAAAGTTTTTAGCTTAAAAAAATTACCTAGTTTTCATTGGTTTGGAAAATCTTTTATGTAGAGGTAAACAATACAACTGTTTCCGCGTTGACCATAGCATACAAATGAGAAATGAGTGTGTCAGAATCCTGTGGAACTTTGTCTGTGTCTATGTCACAAACTTATATCTGCATTGTGGGACTTTTAATGCCGGGAAAAAATATATTAGTGTGTATTTGACCTTTTAGTGACCCAGTGGCAGTATAGGTGGTCAACATGGCGCCTTTACTTTTCATCACAGCGGCCTTTATGATGCTCCAGGGTCCTTTTTTTAGTGTGACTGGTAGGTTTTCACTGCAATGTCATGGCAGAGAGAACCTACCAGAAACCCTAAAGAAAATTGTCCGAATCCCATACGCTGGGTCAGTAAAAGGTTAATTATGCACTAGTATAAAGTTTTTTTTTTCACATATAAAGTTCCACAATGCACCTTTAAAATATTTGAATAGTCTTTTGAAGGCACTTTAAGTAAAACATCCACTTTGTTGTCAAACCTGAAGTCAATAAATGCTAGCATTACGAACATTTGTAACCTATGCACTGCCTCGATAGCGGGTAGATTTAGTTCTTCAAGTTTTTAACCTCTTTGGTTGGTCTTAATCTGGAATGTATTGTACTCAAATTAAAATCCCACTTGTTAGATTAGGTCTGAGCGATGGGACAATGAAAAACAAATGATCCCAGTTACGATCTGCTTTTTTGCTGATATCATCACATCGTGTTTCACTCACTGCTTCTGCTGCTCGACCTCGTCACGTGTTAGTGACGGGAAGATTTAACCAATAATCGTGACTGTCAGAAGAAGTAGATGCTTTAGTTTAAAAAGTTAAAAAAGATGATTAACAGCTACTTATTCCACATAAATCATGAACAAATCAAAATTGTTATCAAGGCCAAAGAAAAAAGTACCATTCATTTCTTGCCATATGGCCCCAATCCCTATTTTATGTTCAGTAGTTTAATGTCCTCTGCTCTGGTTCCCTTATAAACCCAAAACGTGCACAATAGGCAAATCCTCCAGCCAGGTGCTTTTGCGTAAGATCTGGAGTAAAGAGCTGAAAAAGCTGCACTGTGGTCACCCATGGCTCCTAACATTACCCTGAGGTACTGGTTGAAGGATAGGTCAAATATGTAGAACTTTCTGTAGTTTCACCCTAGAAATTTTCTGAAATGTGTAATTATTGCATTAGTTAGCATATTTCAGTCTCTCAATTGGTAATGCTCCTGGACATGTTTGTGCACTATGAACACAAATCTAATCGCAAATGCAATATGGATCACGGAAATCGCACTTACATGTAGATACTTATACCAAACCATCCATCCCTATTCTCCTCAGCATACAATTCTTATCCAGACCTAAAGTTTTTGTGAGACACTTGTTCAGTCAGTCCCCCTCTCTGGAGCCCGTGACAGTGTTCCTGGCTGTCCTCTGCAGAGCCAGGCCCCTGATCAGTGGAAGTGGGACCACAGGAGAGGCCAGCGAAACTAGAGCATCTCTGATTGTTGGGAGGAGGAGCGGCAGCATAAGAACGAGGCTGGCTAAAAATACTGTATCTCCAAGGAGAACTAAAATACATGGCGACATACGAGAGAGGTGAAGACGTTTACAGAGATGCAAAGACACAGCAAAACATGGGGAGAGACGTTGTGACAGGTGAAGATTTAGGGATGAACGCTGGCGATTTTGAGCTATCCTGCGAACTGATTCTTAAAATTCCTTTTACAACACACCTCCTTAAACTCCCTCGCAAGTATGATATCAGGAGGGCCACATATCTGACTGCAAAAGCGAATATATATGTTACCTCGAGGGAGTTATTACTGTGGCAGCCTTCTCAAAAACATACACAAACTTTTATGTGTTTTCCAAGCTGAGGTCAAGGAAATGTCTGGGGACCTCTCAGTTTAAACAAAAATGCATGAAGAATTTTACAGGCAAAATGCTTCTTCAAACAAGTGGAGCTGCCAAGACTTTGAAACGCTGATAATTTGCGCCTTTTACAGCCTCGAGTTTACAACCCCTGACGCTGACTTTATGGATGGATATCAAAAGGTGTCAAATATTGCAAACTTGTGCGTACCTGTGGAGAAAACAGAAGCTTACCTCCGCGCTCCTGTGCCCAGACTCTCCCCAATTCGGCCTGGGAGAGACAGATGAGGAGGACAGCGCAGAGCCCCATGTCCAGGCTGCCTAATCTCCCAACTTTTTTTTATTTTTATTGGTGTCCTCTTCTCGCCCCGTTCGGCTTCTTCTTCTGCTGCTGCTGTCGGACTTTGCGGGGCGCTCACTCCTCCGCTCCCCCCGCCTCACAGAGCTGTCCTGAGCTCTCCCACTCACTGCTGAAGTCTGCTGCTTTTCTCTTTCCTCCTGTCTCTCTTTCTCTCCCTCTCTTCTTCCTCCCTCTCTCTCGCTAAATGGCTTCAGAAAATACAGGAGTGGAGGTATTATCCAGCCGTAGAAGTGGACGAGTGGGCAAGGGAAAAGTGTTCTCTCCACTGTTTTAAGATTTGTTATTCTCTCTTCTTCCCACCTCTGGAAGGAATATTTATGGATTTTGTCAACACAGGCTTATGGAGCATGTCTCCCCCATGTGGAGATTTACTGAATTGGAGAAGAAACACTCATACAAGTGGTTCAATAAGACAACAGCATGCAGCCTCATAGTCTTCCTACTGATCAAAAGGTCTGTCCTTTTCCCGTCTTTTCAACTGTACGTAAGTCAATGTGTTGCACAACAACACAGTGCTATGGCCACAAGCTTTTATCGAGCTTTAAAACAAATCAACAAAATGACTTTACCTACGATTTACGTCTTATTATGGTCCAAAATAGCGCACAGTCTTATGTGTTAGGTCTCATTCTGTCCAAATCCACCCTGTTCAATGGATAACTCAATGTGTGGACTGTAAGGACTGTGAGGCACTGGGTCGTATTTGCAGTTATCATCCTGGAGTGTCGGTCAGAACACCACTAGAGCCAGGATGAATATTCAGGTGGAACTTATGGGGCAGACTTGAGTTGACTAAACCCCACTGGAGGCAAAGATGAGGACACCAGGCTGTATTCGAATTTGGATTCGATTATTTCAGTTGTTCCAATACATTGCTTTTTATTTCAAGTAAACCTATTTCCCAATGTGGCATAGGAACATTGGGCCTCATTCATGAAACAAACTTACGCCGAGTTTGCCAGGTTATTTACAGAGAGATGCTAAGAGACTATCTTTATTTTATTATTATTACTATTATTACTATTACCTGTTGTTTTGCTTCTCTGATGACACTTTTCCTGAATTTTTGCACCCCCCTGTGTGATCCTGTCCTAAGAGCTGTTGTGACAAGTAAATTTCTCCATTGTGAGATCAATAAAAAACTATCTTATCTTATCTTATCTTAAAGTCATGTCCGATCTAGGGGTTAATTAAAGATCTTCGGGAAAATGCATTGATGTTAGGGCCGGGAATTGATAAAAAGTTATTAATTGTGATTAATCTATAATTATCTATAGACTATAGATAATCTATAATAAAAGGCACTAGTTTTTTATTTTATCTAAGGGACTTATTTTATTTTTTATTCATGTATTAAATATAACAAATAAAAGCCTATGACAATGGAATGGTATGACAGTTGGATGGGCTACTGGGAGTATGACCCTTTTAATGTAGTTTTACTCAGGGCCTCAGTGCCTTGATTCCCCTCTTAACTCCGCCACTGCAGCACTCCGAGTCATATGAGTCTTCAGCCTGAGCCTGACTGCTCTGTGCAGAGAACACACTAAAACAACACCAAGTTTGTTCAGGAGAAACATCTGACACTGTTTTAAATGGCAGAATAACTAGATACAACTGCTGGAAGACGCAGTTTGCGCATTTCCTATATCCGTCGCACAGGGAGGTCTTTTGAAGCACATGCAAATTAGCCACGTGTAGGCATATGCACGCAAAACAAAAGTACGCAAAGCTGTCTTCATTTAGGCTGTATTATGGTAGTCTACATGACTCCTTGATGTGTCCTGTTTATCCTGAACCTTGGCTCGGCCAAAGAAACACATGTCAGAGAGAGAAAGAGAGATGCCTCTGGTTTTGGAGAAACCCACCAAGACACAGGACACGGCTCAAAATCAGGACTGTCCAGTGTAAACTGGGACGTTTCACATTAGAGCTCTGCCGTGGAGTGACACATTTCATTCATAAAGTGTGTGGCTTTCTTCCTTTTTCTCTCTTTCGTGACACCGGGCCTCTCCGTGACACCGGGCTGTTCTATGACCCCGGCTGTGACATATTGGCTATCTATGGTGGACACGCATGGAGTAATGCGCATTCATGAGGGGGGATACACCGTGGTTTGCTTTGCTGTATCAACAAACTTTTTGATTTGTGTGAGACCTCCCTCCATGCAGTTTGATGGCGAGTGGAAGGACGCACCAGGTCTTACGGTCCAAACTATCTCTGCTTTATTGGATATAGCCAATAGAGCAGAGATAGTTTGTCTAAATGAGACATTCACAGGTCGTTAGTAGCCACTCTGCTCTGGTTCACACATGTCATGATCAGAGGAGGGACTTTAGACAAAATACACTAGGCTATTTACAATCAGGGTAACATTGTTTTAAAAATTGATCACTCCAGTCTTACGTCACAAATCAATATGGTGGTTTAGCATCAGTGAAAACACTGGTCTCCGCTGATTGAAATGCATTGGACTGTGAATGGTTATCATTAGGATCAAGCATGATTTTAGTTATGTTATGTTGTCTTATCTCATCTTATGTTTATAAATGCAATACTATGAGCAATTCAAAATAACTATTCAAGGTGAAGTAAAGGCACATCACTTGAAAAATTGTCATTCCAACATTACCAGATCACTCTGTTCTCTGAAAGCTTTGAAACATCCTTACAAACTCATTCTTGTAAAGAATTGTGTAGGAAAATTCTCAATATGTTTGGTCAAAAATAATTGGGAAAATTCAGTCCAGGGCCTTTAATACAGATGATTCAGCTTTGATTATGTTTTGGGGTTTTTTTGAGCTCCCTAAACCGACCAGAAATAGCTTGCTAAAATTAATTGTCAAGCCTCTGTTTAGGGTAGTAAAATGTTAATCCTTGAACTGATTGTGACGTGTTCAGATGTTTGGAAGCCCAGTTGTCTTGTTCCACATTAGAAGTGATCCACTGGTTTCCTGGAATGGGACTTGTACACATATGGTTTTAGTTGCCAATTTGATAAGGACTACAAATCCCCCTTTTTACAAGCCGTTAATGTCTTTTGTTTGTCTGTTTATTGCATAATATTTTGGTAATTTGAACGTGAAAGTCTAATAGTGACCTGTTTGCTTCACTGTCCTGTTTGAATGTTTTTTCCCTTGAGTTGCTTTTTAAAACTTGGCGCAGAGAAGACACGGGGCTGTTTCTCATTACCCTGGGAGTCTTCTGTCTCTGTACAATTGGGAACAGGTTGTAGAGAAGATTATTTTAAACCTTACCAGAAACACAAGTCGAACTGCTGAGGTCAACAGAGGGAGCGGGCCTTGTTTTCAGCCGTGAAGGGATGAGATAGGTGTTGTGTGGTAGGTAGGACTGCGGCGGAGGTGGTCTCTTCCTCGGAGCTCACTTTGTTGAAACAAGGCTCGGCACTGTCTCCACTCACTCCACGGGCTGAGGAAAGCTTCCCACAGCCCTCACCACCGCCTACAGGGAGACAGTTGAAAGTACAAACAGCCATTGAAATTGTTGATGCAACTCTCCTCTCTCTAGATAAACTGTACAAGCAGCACTGGACTTAAAGCACCCCTCCCTTCATTTCCTCCATCACGCACTCTGATGGGATGGACACGTCTTATTGACGACAATGTAATGTTTAAAGGGGCATTGTGGAATATTTTTATGCAGAAAAAAACCTTGAGACCTTTAAGTGACTGTATGGTTTGTTAGCATGGCGCCTCTACGTTCCATCACAGCGGCCTTTACGATGCTCTTGGATTAAATCTTTTTAGGGTGACAGGTTTTCACCGTGTTGGCAGCAGGGCTATTGTCTTGCCAGAAGCTTCACAATACGATACGTATCCCGATACAGGGTCCACGATACGATACGTATCCTGATACAAGTGTATCCTGGTACAGAGTCCATAATGCAACACATAATTCAAAGAAACATATGAAAAATGATCTTATGGATGTACTAAAACTACATTTTTATTATGCTGAATATGCCATAATATTGCCATAGTTAGTGTGTGTTGTGATAAATTCTGAATTAACCATGGGGTCAATCAAGCATATTAAATTAATTTTCTTTTATTATCTGTGTGTCACGATACCGGTGCCTTGATACGATACACAACGTCAAGAACTCTGTAACAACATATTGCTGATAAGGTATTATTGAGCACAGCCCTGGCCGGCATGGAGATGGTTCCATCAGCAGAAACCCCCCAGACGTTGTTCCTGGAGCGTCATAGAGGTGACTATGATGGACAGTAAAGGTGCCATCTTACCACCCACAGCCACTGGGTCACTGAGGTAAAATGCACACTATGAACCTTTAAGTACTGTACATGTACACGGCAGCACGGTGGCAGAGTGGATAGCGCTCTTGCCTCACAGCAAGAAGGTCCCGGGTTCGATTCCTGGCCTGTGCGGCCTTTCTGTGTTGTGGAGTTTGCATGTTTCTCCCCGTGGTTTGCATGTTTCCTCCGGGTGCTCCGGTTTCCCCCATCAACCCAAAACATGCACATTAGGTTACATCCTCCAGCAGGTGAATCTGAACATGAGCCCTGGGTGCTGCACTGCGGTCGCCCACTGCTCCTGACGGATTGCCCCAGCGGCATCGAAGGATGGGTCAAATGCAGAGGACAAATTTCCCAACGGGGACAATAAAGTTCACCTTAACCTTAACCCTTAACATGTCTTGTGGAAATTACTACAGACAAAAGAACCAAACAATCCAGTTGTGGTGATAGTTTGCAGGCTGCCTGTTTGTACCATGACAGGAAACTGACCAATCACTGCAGTGATCTAGGACTGAACAATTTGAGTCAACTTAGTTAACTGTAGGGTGTATTCAAATGTTTGCTTTTCCTAAACGTGCATGCAAGCATTGGTGATTGCTCAGAGCATTGTCTCTATGCATATATTTTATATAATTTAGTCATGTATTCCAAGACTGCGTGGAGTGACTGTGGAGGATGCAGTGCTGCTGATACAAGACCACAGCTCTAGAAGAAACGGGTTCACTTTGTCGGCACAATGCATGGTACTGTAAGTACTTACATAGTCAAATCTAGCCTTAATACTCAATACATAAAAATATAAAACAAACAAATAATAAAACATTACACAAACTACTACTACTTCTACTACTATGAATTCCTGCTAATAATTAGCAGGCTTATTAGAGCCCATCACCTAATATAAGAGGCCTCCTCCTCTGCCCTGTCTCGTCTGTACAGGGTCATAAATGTCTCCGCTGAGAACACAGTGAAACAGCTTTGAGGCGTTTAGCACCTTGTTTTAAATGCAACCTTTTTATTTAGATTTTTCTTTATTTTTTAAGACTTTGGCTTCATGCAGGAACAGTGTGTGCGAACATTTCCAGATGCCGACCAGGGCTCCAGGCAGATTAATATTAGACACAAAATCAGCTGCAGACATGCACTTTGTATTGTGTATTTTGTATATTTCAGATTGTAACGTGTAGTCTTCCAATAGTTATACTCTGTGTCCACTAATTTAAAACATTATCTGCAGACTGTAACTCTGTCTTAATCCCCTGGAGCCAAAGTCCATGCCAAATTAATAATTGCAGGAGCCATGTCAGCTATGACAGACATTGGCAGAGTCGTTAACAACAGTATTAGTTAATCACTGTTTGGAGACACTAATCTGCTGATGGCACTGATAGACATGGACACAGGGGCAGTGATAGCAGGGGCGGGTCACACATTTTTCATCAGGGTTTAGTTGCTCCTGAGCGGGATATAACCTGGAATGTTCTGCAGTGTGGCTCTAATGGGACCTTGTATGAGTTTTGTAGGTCAAAAGCATGTTTAAAGTTTGGAAGTCTTGTAATTTGGGACGACTTGGATCAAGATACAGTATATTATTTAGAATATTTTAAAATTTGAGTTGGAATTTGCTATTTTTTCCCCATTAAACAAACACTTTGACTGTAAAATGTAAAAACAGATATTTACTTTCCTAAATACACAATCACTGGAGTGATAGTACTGTAACTGCTGAATACCTCATGCTGCTAACGTGGCGTAAGAGCCTGCATTGATATGCATGTGTTGCTAATTGATCCGGCCTCTCCTATTGTAGCCACTAACTGACTGCCTGTTAAGTCATTAGTCTGCGTTAGTGTGTTTTGATAAGGCTCTATCTGCCGTAGACGCAGACCCCTGATACTGCATGTGCCGATCTGATCCACGCTGTCTGCCCCCCATACGTATGCAAATGGCCCACAATTAGCCCGGCATCTGGCCTTGTGTGAGTGTAAGCAGGGCTAGCAGCGGGAGCTAGACACTTTTCAGCATTTGCAAGATAATCGCAATTGTACTGACTGCACAATTAGGAAATTAAGCAAAGAGCAGCATCATTTTGGGTAACAGACAATATCCCCTGCAAAATATTGTACATGCAAAACCTCCCAACCATGTAGTGTTTAGGAATATACAAACGTTCTGAAATCACAAATCTAAATGAGTTGGATTCACGACATTCATCTTCACTAATTTTATGTCATAATTTCACTAGTCTGGCCACAACAGCACCAGCTACTGCCAAATCCACAGGTGAACCACTAAACGCTTATAATTACAGGAAGTTATAAAGTTTGTCCCATGATTTAAGTCTTCTGAATTTCACTGACGCATTACAAACTTGCATCTGTAATTAGATCGATAAAACACGTGCCAAATTTAGAACTGGGGCAAAATCCAGCCCTCGAACATAAAACCTCTGTCCTCCAAGATGATTCTGACCAATATTATTACGCAAGGTCAAGTACGTGTTAAATTTCTCTTAAAATGCTCAGAAATACAAACAATTTCTTAAAAAAAAAATCCCCTTTAGGTCATGTATGACGGACAACATTAGGATTTGGAGAAAGTGGGTCTTTTTGATTGGGAGATTCGGCCCCTGGACTTTTCATGCTAAAGAAAATTAGCCCACTATGAAGCAAACTTGCCTACCCCTGAGGTAGTGGTTGACCAGGCTAATGATTCAGAACTGAAAACCTGCAAATGTTGAACTTTGCAATTGTTCTGTTTGGGTGTGGGAAGGGATGCCAGATGTATTAGCAGCCAAACCTGTCCACAAGCCGCTGGAAAACTGTCATTTTCGTTGTGTATATTTTAATGCCACAGTGTTCCTCTCATGATCCGAACCCACCTTCTTGCTATAATGGCTTTGGGATTAAGGTTCTGACATTTAAGAAATAAATTGAATAGCATGATTAAATTGAATAACATGATTCCACTAAACAACAACCTTTAATACTAAACTGATGGGAAAAATACACTTTTTCCCAGCTTTTGCCATCTTTTTGTTTGTTGTTACTTGTTAATATCACTCTATAGGCTCTATTCAATGTTTTATGTGACATGAACACAGCCTGTTGCAATACTCATCAGAGAAATATTGCAATTACAGAGAAATCATTCAGCTCTAGCACACGGCCACATTTTCAGGCTTGCCCTCCGTCTTGCGGCAAACCAGAAGCTTGTAATAAATTATATGAGCTCCCATAGCTACTATTATTTATATTGGAGTCTATTAAGTACAAAGGGGGACTCTTGGGTTTTATAGATAGGATGTGCTTGAAGTCAATGTGTGTTCATTTTCATCAGCAGCTGGTTTTGATTCTTACTCAATTCTCTTGCATGTTAAGCTTACCGAGCCTCATCAGCTATCAATCATTATAACTGTTTTGTAAGGCAACTATAAATCTGAGCTACCGACAGCGTGATTTTGACTTTTTTTTCCCCCGCCATAAAAATAAATAAGCACATATTTCTTTGACAGAGCGCAGTTGGGTGAAACCTCAAAATAGCGTCTTTGGCGATGCAGCTAACTACTTTGTGTATTTGTTGTCCTTTGTTCCAGATTGACAGTAGATCAGAGCTGTATTCACTTAATTTGACATTAGCACTGCCCCCAGTTTTTACTTTAGGTTCAAGGAGGGTGAGCAATCTCTACTATGGGCATGAGGTGGGATATATTTTTATTAAACATCAGCCAAACGAATAATGACTTTCTGATCCAGGACCATTTTGCACAAATATATTAAATGAATAAAAAACAATGAGCTGTAACTGCCATAGGATTGGCTGTAGATCTATTCAGGCATAATTTTATCTATCTTATCTATCTTAGGTCTATGGGGCAAGTTTTTTAGAATTAAATTAAGAACAAAACATCAACAACAATCTAATTTCAAACAAAGTATGATTTTCTGTCTAATTTTTTGTACAATGAGACCTTTTATTCTTAATTTAAGTGTAAAACCTTGCCACATTGGAGGATTTCTTGAAATTAGTTTCTCTATCCGTCCATCTTCTTCCGCTTATCCGTGGCCGGGTCACGGGGCAGCAGTCCAAGCTGCCCAGATCACTCTGCACCAGTCCCTTATGGCTCCTCCTGCAGGTCGTGGGTCCACGGGAGTACAACCCAACAATGCTCCTTCATCTCTGGGTGAGGTAACCGGCCTTGATGGCCTCTCATCATAAGGGGCTTCTGAACCGCTCTTGGTCTGACCCATCACCTAGGACCTGTTTGCCCTGGGAGACTCTACCAGGAGCATAATGCTTCAGACAACAGAGCTCCTTGTAGGGCTGGGAACCTCTGGGTACCTCACGATTCGATACGAAGCACGATACATGGCTCATGATAACAATAACTTCACGAGTTGCAGATATTGCGATAATCCATATCGCAGTATCGCAATAGGTGATCTATCACTATTTTTGTAGAACCATGGGCGATTTATAAAAATCTTTTTCAACATTTTTACTTTAAACAGCATTTGTTTATGATTTACATTTGTTTCCATGCATTGTTCACTTTTTTCTTAAATAGTGACAGATCACTTTTACATTTAAATATACAACCCTGTTTCCAAAATGAAGAAACCACAAGCTAATCTTAGTTATAATTAAAAACGCTATCATTAAAAGTTATTCATTTGTGTGACTATGTTTGATCCAAGTTCTTAAGATGGAGTGCTGCCCCCTACTGTCTTGACTGCGTTATTGACCATTACTGCCCTCTATTTACTGTGAAACCAGTGGAGCATTGCATCATTAATATTCATGACATTGTTAATTAATATGCATGATGTCATCAAAAGTATCAATATAAGCATGAAATGTATACGAAATATCGCAATATATTGGAAAATGGATATATTGCCACACCCCTAGCTCCTAGGATCATTCAGGTGCTCAAACCCCTCCACCACGATAAGGTGGGGGCCCGAGAAGGGGGTTAGAAACTCAGAGATTAGTTTTTCTAATCAAGTGCAAATTAACTTGTACTTATTTCTAGAAGCCTTTTTGCATTCAACGGCAGACACCAGGTCAGGCCTTACACTTATTACGTGGACTTGAATCGTCTTTGTTCTCCAGTGCCGTTGGAAAGATGCCGCAGATATTTGGAGC